>JAULJZ010124006.1:0-11121 GCA_032270985.1 Heliamphora pulchella
CCGCCGGGGACATTCAGGAATTAAATTAAATTAATAGGGAGAAGATGGGTTTGTTTTATGTTAAGTTTATATTCCTTCTTATCCTTTTAGGAATGTGTGGATGTATATACTTAATATAATATATTCTTTTATATTATAAAAGGAGGCTTCAAAACAAAAAAAAAATTTTAATTCTCCTAACCTAGCTGCCCACTCTCTCTCTCCCTTTTGGGCAATCCATATTTTGCCTTTTGGAGATAAGTGTGAGAAGAAACCAAAATAAGAATACACGAAGATTCGGATCGGTGCCCATTCGCTGGGATCATTACGTGCGTCGAGATATACGTGAGAAGATCGTTGGGTCGTCTCGGATCGTTGTTCAGCATCAAAGAAACTTGTTCAAGTTTCTTGAAAGTATATTTAATCATAAAATATTATATTATTTTATCATTTTTCATTAAAATAGCACAACGTCGTTTTTTACGGTCACGACGTCGTTCATCGAACTTTTTTTGCTACGCGGCTCTAACACCTAGCACTCGCTGGGCACTCGCTGAGCACTCACTGGGCGCTTGAGCGCCTGACAGATAGAATCGTGCCCTAGCTGGGCGCTTAAGCGCCGCCGCGACCTTTTGAAGCGTTTATTAGGGTTTTTTGGTCAAGACTTATAAATATGGACCCTATAGTTCATCTAGGGTTAATATAAAAAAATGGGTATAAGTTGTCTAATACTCAAATAGAGACTCAAAGAAAAGTTAAAAGAGAGTATAGAGAGATATAGAGAAGCTCATTTTGAGGCCATACATAGAGATTATGTGGTTAAGTGAGAAACTTGTATTTCATATTTGAGGATAATAGATTATTTCTTCTCCTGTTAAGGTAGATAGTCAGTCAACCGAACCATGTAAATTTTCGTATTCTTGTAGGAGTTTTTGTTCTTTACTTGTTTTGTGTGGATTAAAACCGTAATTTCTTTTTTGCTGTGTTAGGGGATTTATGCCTAAAATTCCAATATAACCAAAACTCGTTATAGTGCTTTATTTCTCTTGAACTTAAATTGGTCTTGTGATTTTTATCCTATTTGAAATTTTTCATATAAAAATCGTGTCTCGTGTGCTTGCTTTTATTTACTTGTGTGATTGTGATTTATTTCATATTGTGTTATTTAATTTGAAATATTAATTCGTGCAAATTAATCTGAAAACAATTATCAGATTTTTCAAGCCAAACTCTAAAAAAGGCGCAACAAAGGCCAGCACTTGCAAGAGTTAGTTTATTTATATTTTTAATGTTAAGGAGACCCGACCCATAATACCCGCCAAGAATCACGATTTGAGAACTTCCCATCCAAAGAAGAATTCCTCTGCTTTTTAGTAGCAAAACCCTCCTTGGAATTACAGTTGGGATCATCCCATTTAAAATGTTAAATGTACCGGAAGTTCATGAGTAATTATTTGATACTTTTGAAATTATATTGTATTATTATTTACGTCGTGTTTATATTTTATATATGGCATAAAATATTTTACATAAAATAATATTAACTTATTTTTATTAAAAAAAAATAGAAGACACAAGTAACCAATTTAATGTGTATTACACACTTATATTGGCCTTATTTGTTAATTTAGCTTTTAAGTTAGATGTTTTATTTAAAATTAAATAAGTAAAAAGTTCGATTAGTAAACCGTAGTCAGGTAGACAATAACAAAAACTAATTATTCGGTAGTTCCGAGCACCATATAGTATTAATTACGTGTTACTCCTATTCAATCACATAACAAAAAATGTTTCGTATTAAATAATGTGGGCCTATCTTTTATTAGATAGGTAAAAAATTAAAGTGACATACTTAATATGTATTGTATATTTTTATTTACCAAACTACTTACATAAATAATGTCAGTTATATTTAGAATTACTTAATAATTTTCTCAATAACATATGTTACTCCAAAATTACTTAATAATTATTCGAAGTTCACTGTGTTAGGAAGAAGGAGAAAAAACATAAATGATATTTTAATCGATCAAGAAAGGGGAAATATTGATTTAGGCCCCATTTGGGATAATTGTTTTTTTTTGTTTTTTTTTTGTCTTTAATAAATTTTTTTTCATCTTTTAGCCAGCATATTATGCTTTTCAACTCATCTCATCAAGATAAGTAAAAAAATAAATATTTTTGACCAAAAAATGAAAAAAGTTTAGAAAAGACAAAAAATAAGTTAAAATAAGTCAATAAGTCAAATTTTATGTTGATTATTTTTATTCTTCGTGAACTTTTTTCATTTTTTGATCAATTTTTTTTACCTATTCGGTTCATCTCTTCGAGATGATTCGAAAAAAAAAATCAAAAGACGAAAAAAATTAAAAAAAAAAAAAACAAAAATAAGTAAATTTTCCAAATTTAGCCCAAACATAGCCCTTGTGGCCCCACATTTTGACTCAAGATTTATCACCAAAGCTGTCATTTAAATTCCGTTGCAAGACTTTTTGACACTAGCTTCGGTGATTTTTTTTTTTTTTTAATTTAGGAAAAACCATTCAATTTCTCAATGCAAACTTTGTTATATGCGTATTTGATACAATTTTTGAGTTTCCTTTTAAAAAAATTGTGCTGAAGTAATTGTCACAGTTTTTTGTTTTTGCTAACAAACAAAAACAATATTTTAAAAATTGAATAAACTAATTTTGAATAAGATCTATTTTGGGTTCTTTTGGCTTTCATTTCTATTAACTTTTATCATAAGTTTAGTAGCAACAAACACCAATAAAAGTCGCCAATTGGTTTATTGTTGGTTTTTTTTCTTCATTTTTTTTCTAATTTTCAATTATTTGTTTTACCTTTTCGGATTCATTTGATAAGAGAAATCAAAAAAATTATCCCAAACTGAATAAAATCTGCTCAAGATGAAAATAAGCAAAATGAATATGATTTATTTCGCTTATTTTTGTCTTTTAATGAATTTTTTTCATATAAATATAGAGAAGCCTACCAAGAATATAAATAAAAGTTAAAATAAATTAATAAGTTATTATCATAAACGAAACTGAATTCGTTAAACAAATGTCAACGACACAAAAACAAATAAGAAAATGAAAGTCAAGAGCGTTGAATTACTCTCTAGGTTGGCTTTGTCTACGGAGGGTTTCCATGTTATTTCCTTTGTTGGTTACAGATTGTAATTCGTTTTTGGGGTTAGTTCATATGAAATTTAATTTCGTTTTTGGGGTTAGTTCATATGAAATTTAATCTTGATTTTAATTAGGACCTTTTGTAAGTAGACAGTGGAATTGGTATCCAGAGATTAATTAAATTATACGTAAATTAGTCCGAACACCATGAGATATCAAAAAAAAAAGAAAAAAATGTAACCCTTTCTAGTTATTTTGATCTAATTTATCATTAAAAAAAAATATTGACAGGTAAAAGGATGATGTTTCACTATCTTCCTTAGGATTACATGAGAAATCATTATTATATTTTAATTTAATTTTTTGGTCAGCCAAATAAAATAAGATTCAAGGGGTGGAAATGAAAGAAAGAAAAAAACAATTATTAAAGAGTATAAAATATTTATATTATACGAAAAAAGGGTTAATAAGACATTTATTTTAGCTGACACTTTTAAATGTTGAAATCTTGCTAACTTAATAGATAAAATTATGTCTACTTATTCACTTTTTCTCTCTCTCTCTCTCTCTCTCTCTCTCTCTCTATATACAAAACTTAAACTTTTTTCCTCTTTAATTAGATATTTCTCTTTGTCCTTTGAGAACTTTCCTATTTTTGTTCTTTCTTTTAATAGTTTTTTTCTTCTTAGTTCTTATTCAAAATTTATTTTGGAGTCAAATTTATTAAAATGTATCTTTATACATAAAATAATTCAATTGTGCTCCGTGCACAATCAGCAATCTAACCTCAGACAGATACAAGTGCTGAGATTCTTACCGACAAGAATTTTAAGGTATTAGACTCCTATTGATAAGAGTCTCAGTCCTTGTATCTATTTGTAATTAGGTCGATAGTGTAAATAGTCTTTTTGTAAATAATTTAATAGTATTAAACTATACTTAAAGAACTCACAGCTTAGAGCTTGTGATCTCGCACGATGACAAGTGCAATTTGTTCTTAACTCTTGTAACAACGGTTTGTGTCAGGAAAGAATTGCATTTCCACATAAATAGAAATAAAAATAAAAACAAAACCTTCAAAAGAAGGGTAAGACTGCTATCAATTAATCACCCTTTTTGAAATATACTGTCACCTTTAGATGCCCATTTCTAATACCACAATAAGCACTTTTTAAACCTTAATAAAAAAAAAAAAACTTTTAAATTTTTTTTTTACTAAAATAGTACACATTATT
This sequence comes from Heliamphora pulchella, assembly GCA_032270985.1. Lineage (NCBI taxonomy): Eukaryota > Viridiplantae > Streptophyta > Magnoliopsida > Ericales > Sarraceniaceae > Heliamphora > Heliamphora pulchella. Next base: position 4,349 of record JAULJZ010124006.1, read on the forward strand.
TTATGATAAGCTTCCAACATTGGCAAATGGTGTTATAGCCACCATTTTCATTATTCTAATACATTTTTTTTTCCCTGAATTGCATGACTTGTCCATTATATATAAAGATTCTTCAATGACCTAACAACTAGATTTATTTAGTATATGATCTACTAAAATAACATTTTACTTGATTGGTGCAATCTCAAAGAAGATCTCCAAGAATATATATCTTGGGTTTATGAGAATGCCCATGAATCAGCCAAATATGCTCCTCTTCAATGTTTAAGGTCTCGATTGGCAACTAACGCAGTTAGGTTTTGTGTGTGTGTGTGTGTATAGTTAAAAAGTTAAATTTAATTTAAAGTAAATTGTTTGCTAAATTAATTTTTAAGCTAAATTTTTAGAAGTTGGTTGTTTAGGTAAAAAATTAATTTTTTTTTAAATTTTTATTCAAAATGGACAATTTTGTCATTGTGTATGGCTAAAAATAGCAATTATTTGTAGTTGATAGTGGTAGTAAATAAGTTGTGAATGAAAAATATTATTGTCTTTTAAAAGTGGTGAGAGTTTGAATAGAATATTTTAAGAATTTGTATTTTAATTTAATTTTTTATTTTTTATTTTTTTTATTTTTTTATTTTTTTACCAAATAAATTAAGTTGACTTTTTTACGTTTTTGCAAAAAAAAAAAAAAAAAAACCAAAAAGTTTTGGTAGCTAATTATGGCCTAAGTGTGCACTCAATTGACTATTCTATCATAGACTTTGATCTTTGAAAAAAGCTAACAAAAATTCTAATGACGAAATCATTTTGTTAGGCTTTTTTTATTTTAAAATAAGTTTAGAATTCAAAAATATTTTATTTTTTTCAAGGTTTTTATATGGCTTATTTAACTTGTAACTGGCAACTAATAAATCTTTTGTTTTACCAATAGAACTGAAATTCTTGAATTCTACTTCTCCTAACTTTTTGAGGCTACCTATTTGCACAGCATTATTATGAATCTAATATTTTTAAAATTTATATGATTTATATGTGTTGGGTTAAGTGTCTTATATTTTATCGGGTTCGTATTTCTTAGTTTATTTTAGCTATTTTCACAACATTATTATGATTCTAATATTTTTAAAACTTATATGATTTATATGTATTGGGTTAGGTGTCATGTATTTTATCGGATTCGTATTTATTAGTTTATTTCGTCTATATATAATTGGATTGGGGTGGAATTAAGAGCCTACTAAAAATTCAATTTATATAAAATTTAATAGTAAATAATTTTAATAATGGGCTCTTAGAGTTTTCACACATGCCTATAAATAAGACACTTGTTAAAAAGAAAATTGTTAGAACAATTTAAGAGACTAGCTAATACAGAGAAATGAAACAAGAGTTGTATTCTTTCACATTTGACGTAGTAAAATTTTTTTCTCTCGCTCATGAACGTAGACTAGTGCGAATCGAATCATGTAAATCATTGGTATTCATTATTTTATTTTTTTTTGTGCGTAAACTTTTGTTTCTAATCTCGTTCGGAAATTGGTAAATTAAATCCCAACAATATGTGTGCTGAAGTGTGTAAAGTTCAAATTTTTTGTCATAAAAAAAATTAAACTTTTTTATTCGCATTAGAGTGATTGTAACAATTATATTAAAATAAGTAATTTCGTTACCAATGTGAGAGACACTTATGGATCTAGTCCAGAAGGCTATAGAATATCTATTACAATTTGTATGACTTGTAATTAAAATACTTCGATAATATTAATTTTCATAATTTTATAAGAAAAAAGACCGCCAAGTCGGTTGACCTACTCTTTTGTTTGAAAGAATCAAATAATATAAACCCTGTTTGGGATAATTTTCATAAGTTTTGCTTATTTTTAATCTTTTTGAATTTTTTTAATCTTTTCAATAATTTTTTTTTTGTTTTTTCGAACCATTTTGATGAGATGAATTAGAAAAATAAAAAGTTTTGATGAAAAAAATAAAAAAAGTTCAGTAAATACGAAAATAAATAACATAAAATTTAACTTATTAACTTATTTTATCTTATTCTTGTCTTTTTTGCTTTTTTTTTATATATTTTTATTAAAAAAATTATTTTTTTAGCTCGCTTAACTTGGCAAGAGTAGTCAAAAAATATAATAATTTAATTAAATAATAAAAAAATAATTAAAAATAAAAATAAACTAAACAAAATAATTAATAAACAATTATCCAAACGACGCCATTTTATCATTCCATAGAGGGTTGACCTACCTATTTTTATTGTCTTTCAAGTCAAGTTAATTAATATAATTATGTTTATGTTGTTGCTTGGTTATCATAGCTATTATTCCAAATGAGGTCATGATGTTACACGATGGTGCCTCGGACTACGGGTGGCGAGAAATTTTGATTAATTCATATTTGAAGAGATTGTTTTTTTTAAGGAACTTTCAGCTAAAGGATCAAAAAATAAATTTTAACGCGTAAGATCTATTAACAAAATTTTAACGTGTGAGATCTAATCGTCTACAACACAGATAAATTTAACACAAACAGATAAATTTATATGTAATGCATTCAGATAAATTTATCTGTCGTCTTATTTTATGCAAGACAGACAAATTTATCTATATTCTTTATACAAATAATTTTATCTCTGCATTATCAAAATATGTCCTAAGTACATAGATAAATTCATCTGTCTTGTATACATAAGCAGACAGATAAATTTATCTGTATGAAGAATAGCGTGCCTTTTCAAAGAACGGATAAAGCACACGGATAAATTTATCTGTATACTTATTTATGCAAGACAGATAAATTTATATGGGTGCCTTTTCAAAAGATGTATAAAGTACACAGATAAATTTATCCGTATGCTTATTTATGCAAAGCAGATAAATTTATCTGTGTGCTTTATATATATTTTGAAAATACATAGATAAATTTATCTGTTCTAGGGTCTAATTAGATCTCGCGCGTTAAAAATTTTGTTAGTAGATGAAAAACAAAATCGTCGCTACTTTAAGAATCTAAGACTTTTTTTTTTAATACATTGCTAATTTATTGATCATTAAGATTAGCGAGTTAAGTAATATTATTTTTGACAGTTTTAACCCACGGTTTAGGCAGTTGGTGGGTTTAAAAATTGTAAAATTTTAACATTATTTTTTTAAAATTTATTTTTAAAAAATATAAAACCTATTGTAATTTTTTTTATTTTAAAAAAACATATTTAACATGTATGGCAAAAAATCATCTAAAAATAATAGTATTATTCAATATAATAATAATATAATTAAATATTTTTAATAATAATATTTACATTGCATACTTATTGAAAAAAAAATATTCACAACATATAAAATAGTAATTAAATTTATAAATATTCTAATTTGGTCCTTATAAAAAAATTATATAAATGTAAATATATATATCATAAGCTTGAGATACGTGGTATGTAAAAACATAATAAAAAATATATAGTAAAAGAAACATACAAAAAAAAGTAAAGGAAAATATTTTCTTTCCCCCTTTTTGGTCGAATTTAGAAAATGAGAAGAAAATAAGTTGATATGTCATAACAAAATTATATCATTTATTAGTTACTCAAAAAAATGAACATATGAAGAAAATAAGTTGATATGTCATAACAAAATTATATCATTTATTAGTTACTCAAAAAAGTTAACATATATATATATATATAATGTGACAAAAAAAATCCAGGTTTAGGTTAGACCGATTGATTGGTCACGTTTGCAGAGCTTGGACTTGAGAGTACTTTTTGACCAATTGATTCATCTTTTAAACCGATCGATCGGTTTATGCGAGAATGGCTTTATAAGCTGCTAGGGTTGCAATAACCGTTAAGTGATTTTCATTATTGTTCTTGGTGTTATTCTATACATTTTTCTCTCACAGACCTTCCTCCATTTGTAATCTCCAATCAATAGTGAAAGTGTGTGATCCCGTGGACGTAGGCACAACTTGTCGAACCACGTAAACCTTGTGTTTGTGCAATTGTCTCTCTTTCTCTCCTTTTCGTTGTTTATTCCGTGTTTGTGTGATTGTAATTGGTCTTGGGCGAGATTAGTGATTGCATTATAATCCCGAACAACTGGTATTAAAGCTTGGTTCGGAGGTTGAAGATCACGACATGGCAGACGACGGGAAGATTAAGATTGAAAAGTTCAACGATTTGAACTTTGCCCTTTGGAGGATGGAGATCGAGGACGTTCTGTATCAAAATGGCCTGTTTCAACTGTTGTTTGGGGAAAAGCCAGAGAAGATGACACAGACTGAGTGGGAGATATTGGATCGAAAGGCTTAGGGGATCGCGCGACTCAGTCTCGCACCGTCGGTGATCTCCAATATCGCGAAAGAGAAGACGACGTCAGGATTATTTGCGGCGTTGGAAAAGATGTATGATCAGCCCTCCGCATTAAATAAGCTATATCTAATGAAGAGGCTATTCAACCTGAGGATGGCGAACGATGCCATTATAGCGGAGCATCTCAACGAGTTCAACTCCATTGTAAATCGGTTGGAGTCAGTTGGGATCAATTTTGATGATGAGGTTAGAGTCGTAGCTCTCCTGTCCAGTTTACCAGAAAGCTGGAGCGGCTTGGTTGTCGCAGTTAGCAACTCCTCGTCCAAGTTAAAGTTGGAGGAGGTTGCATGTTTTATCTTTGGAGAGGAATCACACCGCAGAACAGTGGGTGAAGGATCAACATTAGGGTCAGTGTTGAACGCCGATGGTAGAGGAAGAAAGATAGATAGCAAAAACTAAAAGGGCTGGGCAAACCATAGATCCAAATCACGGGGCATATCGCAGACTCGGGAAAAGTCGGCTGGATGTTGAAATTGTGGACAGAAAGGCCATCTCAAAAAGGACTGTAAAGCTTCGAGGAAGCAGCGCGACAACATGAATCAAGGTGGTAAGGCTTCTGTTAATGTTTCTGATGAGGAAAATACAGATGCTTTGATTTGTGCATTAGATTATAGAACCGACTCTTGGATTGCCGATTGGGAGCATCATTCCATGCCACTCCCCGCATGGATATACTTCACGGGTACGTGAAGGAAAATTTTGGGAAAGTCTATTTGGGAGACGACGAGGCTTGTAATATAGTTGAGAAGGGTGAAGTACACAGGCCAACGGTACAGTACTGAAGCTGAAAGATGTTAGGCACGTGCCAAGTTTAACGAGGAACTTGATCTCAGTAGGTCAATTGTCAGAATCTGGAATTGTGATGACATTTGGGGGAGACTCCTGGAAGATGAGTAAAGGATCATTGGTTTTGGCCCGAGAGATGAAGGAGGGTACACGGTATGTATTCTCGGGTTCTTACAGTAGCATAACAGTGGCAGCATCAAAAGGAGACACCAACACGTGGCATAGGCGTCTCGGCCACATGAGTGAAAAGGGAATGAGAGTTTTGGCATAGAAAGGGAAGCTATCGGGTATTGAGTTACTGGACTTGGAATTCTGTGAAGATTGCGTCTTCGGGAAACAAAAAAGGGTCAGCTTTACAAAGCAGGTGAAGACTCCAAAATCAGACAGATTGGAGCTGGTGCATACAGATGTATGTGGACCTATTCAGGTACCCTCTATCGGTGGCTCGAGGTATTTCGTAACTTTCATTAATGATGCTACTAGGAAGTTATGGGTTTATTTTTGTAAGAATAAATCAAACGTGTTTGAAATTTTCAAGAACTAGAAGGCATCTGCGGAAAATGAGACAGGTCTGAAACTAAAGTGTCTGAAGTCTAATAACGGCGGCGAGTACTGTAGCAAGGAATTTGAAGATTATTGTGCAGCTAACGGAATTAGGAGACTAAAAACTGTTCCAATGAAGTCGAGACAGAACAGAGTGGCAGAACGCATGAATAGGACAATCATGGAACGTGCCTAGAGTATGAGGTTACATGCTGGGTTGCCAAAGCAGTTTTGGGCAGACGCAGTGAACACAGCAGCATACTTGATTAACAGGGGGCCTTCCGTTGCACTGAATTGTGGTTTGCCAGAAGAAGCTTGGACCGGGAAAGAGGTAAAGTTTTCCCATTTACTCATTTTTGGTTGCATAGCCTATATGCATGTTGAGTAAGAGAACATGAGGAAGTTAGACCCCAAGTCTCGAAAAATGTGTGTTTATGGGCTATGGTACAGATAGCTACGGTTATAGGCTGTGGAATCCAGAAAGCATGAAAGTAGTGAGGATTGTGGATGTGGTTTTCAACGAGTCTGTTTTGTATAAAAATAGACAAGATCAGAAGGATGAGACAGTTGACGAATCAGACTATGCTGAGTTTGAGAGATCGTCTAACAAAGTCTTGGAACCCCGGGATATGAACGAACAACCAACTCCACTGTTAGAACCATAGACTCCCATAATCAGGAGGTCTACTAAAGTCAGCAGACCTACAGTTAGATACTCACCTTCATTGCATTACCTGGTGTTGACAGACAGTGGTGAACCGAAATGCTTTGAAGAGACTTTGCAGACAGAGGCAAAGGGCAAGTGGGAGCATGCAATTGATGAAGAGATGCAATATTTGTCATCCAACAAGACTTGGGATCTGGTTTAGTTGCCCAAGGGTAAGTCAGCACTGCAGAACAAGCGGGTCTATAGGCTGAAAGAAGAAGCAGATGGTAGCAAGCGGTATAAGGCGAGGCTGGTAGTTAAGTGTTTTCAGTAGAAGCCGGGAATTCACTACACAGAGATATTCTCACCAGTTGTGAAAATATCCACCATCAGGACTGTTCTGAGTATAGTGGCTACAGAATACTTGCATTT
>JAULJZ010124017.1:0-11120 GCA_032270985.1 Heliamphora pulchella
ACTCGGATCCTAGACACGTTGCAGATTGAGGAGAATGAGTTGCGGGTTTCCTTTGCTACTTTCCAGCTGATGGGTGCTGCTCATGCGTGGTGAAAGTATGCCAGGACTATTGTGGGAGTCACATGGACAGCCTTCACAGGAGTGTTTCTGGAGAAATACTTTTCGGCTTCGAAGAGGGATTTGTACAGGGAGGAGTTCTACACTCTCACCCAGGGGGCCATGGACGTCATACAGTACGAGGCTAGGTTTATGAGCTTGTCCTGGTTTGCACCAGAGTTGGTGAGCACCGACGAGCTGCGTTCGATGAGGTTTGAGTGAGGCTTGAGGCCAGTGATTAGGAAACGTGTGGTTACATTGGGGCTCAGGGTGTTCACAGAGCTGGTGGAGGCAGCAGCGAGGGTGGAGAACACTATGACTGAGATTCAAGCTTCCAAGGAGGCGAGGATACCACAGGGTGGGATCGAGGCACAGACAGGTGGGTATTCCAGCAAGAGGCAGAGGTCCTCTGGTTCTAGCTTTCATCCATTTGGATTACCACAGCAGTTCTCTGCACCATCACCAACAATAGCTTCATCTGGGAGACCAAAGCAGGGAGAGTTGATTTGTTATCGGTGTGGACAGCCAGGGCATCTTGTATCAAATTGTCCACAGCCGAGGCAGTACCAGGATTCACGGTTGTGACAGTCTCAGAGTCCCATACCGGATCAGTCACAGGGGAGAGGGCTGCCTACTTGTTTTGGATGTTGTCAGACGGGACATATTCACCGGACTTGTCCCTAGAGAGAGGGTGCACCGAGTACAGTGGGCACTCTAGAGGGTTTGTATGTGCAGGAGCGACAGTAGTATCCTACGATTTAGACTTCCTGAACGGCAGGTGGGAGTACATCAGTTCAATCAGTACGGCAGCTGACAGCACCGAGTTATGGTGGGCAGGGCAAAGCGACATTGCCCCAACCGTATGCACTTATAGCTCCTAGTTCTTCAGGGCACCAGTTATGCCGGATGATGCAGATATACGTTCAGCGAGAAGAGGGATTTTCTGAGTCTGCAGGTTTTGGGCCAGTTCCTTTTTTGCATCTATTTGGGTGTTTGTGATGGTTTTCGTGGGTAGTATGCAGTGTTGAGGCAGTGGCTGGTGCGATGTGAGGTTGGGGTGCGTTGTAGATCCCGTGTCTTTGAGATAGTTGGCCGATGTCTAGGATGCCTGACCATGTTTGACTATATCATAGGAATGGTTTGGCTAACCATCTCGTGTGCCTGTGTCGACGGTGATCAACGGGGATGTTTCTTTGACCATATGTTGAATTTTTGGGGCGAAATTCCTCTAAGGGGGGTAGAGTTGTGAGACCCTGGCCCGTTTTCTTTTTCGGCATTTTTTGTCACGTGTTAGCGTTTTTGGTTTTGCATGTTTAAAAGCTTTTTTATGCATGATCGGGGTTAGATATGCATGCGGGCAGGTTCCCGGGAGCCGTGGGGTGTTGCGACGCGAATTTAAAAAAAAAATTTCAAAAAAAGGATATTTTGGAGGCCTATAAATATCTGGAGTTAGATATTTTTAAAACTTCTCCAATAAGTTTTGTCTTTTCTCTCTACCTTCTCTCTAAGTTCTCGGAGGCCCGGGGCTCTATTTTTTACGATCAGACAGCGAATTCCTACTATTGGCACGGTGGGTTATGCGTTCATCCAGACGAAATTCTATTTCGACGAGGCTCAATTTTGCACGTGGTTCGAGGTGTCAAGTTTTTAACTCACTGATGTAGGATTCTAGACCCTACTACTATATAAGGGTGCTACGTGTAATCGTGTGTGTTTTTAACGGTTAGATTACTGTAGATCTGAGTTTGTTTCAAGTTGGGTTTTGGGGCTAAAAACCATTTTTCGACGATTTCGGTAAATGAAATCGGGTGTCGGGTGTTTCTTTTGAGGTCTTGGTGTTAGGTCTAGGCGTGTGTATGTCCGAGGGTGTTGTATGAGTATTTGGAGGCATTGATTCGAGGTTTGGAGAGCTAAACCTATAGCTCGAAAACCTGTTCCGCCTCAGTTCGGTCGACTGGATCGTGAGGTTCGGTCGACTGGACCGTGGGGTCAGTCGACTAAACCGTGTGTTTTCGGAGTTCTGGGCTTTTCCAGTGTGTTGTTCAGTTGACTGGGGGTTGGGGTCCAGTCGATTGAACCTAGGCAGTGTTCTGTTTGTGATTTTGGTTGGTTTCTTGGTTTCCAATTGGTTTTCAATAGTATTCCGTTGATTGATTATGGGATTAGTCAATTAAAATACTGTTGGATACCTTTGGGAGTTCGGTTGGTCGGGTTGTGGCTTTGGGAGTCGTGTCGTGGCTTCGGGTGTTCGTTTAGGTCTCATCCTCGGGGTTGGCATGCATGGTTAAATGCGAGTTGTTGGGGCACGATTATGTACGTGGTGCTTGCGCATCGTTGGTTGTGGGGCGCATTAGGGCCTGTAGCATCTTTGGGGAAGGGATGGTGTTAGTGATCTCATGGTTTGAGGGTTTTGGTTTAGCCTTTCAGTTAGGCTTGGTTGTGTGGGTTGCCGGTTGTCCCTGTGAGTGAATGTCGGGTTTTGTGGCGGGTGATGTCACGGTTTGAGGTTATATGGCTATGTGCACTTATAGCTGGCTTTATGTATTTATAACTGTGGTTTATTATGCATGGATTATGTAAGTGAATTACATGATTTTGGTATCATTGCGTGTACCATAGTTGCAAGCTTTAAAATTCAAATGTTTTATAGTCACGGCTATGTGGAATATGAGGAACGGATACATGTGATGCATGTTGCATGAGTTGCAGGTGTTGTGTGAGTCGCGTGAGTAGCATGTGACGTGGTTTGTGTAACGTAGTGATAATACGTGGCTCTATGCATTTAAACCCTAGTTTAGTATGCATGTTTTAATACGATTTTATCCTGTGGTTTAAGCATGGGTTGAGATGCCTGTTGATACGTAGATTTGTATCGGTTTTGCACATATGGGGCGGATAGTGGTTCCTCAGTGAAAGTCCGTAAAGATATGAATATGAGGGGCGGATAATGATCCCACGGTAAAAGTCCGTGAAGATATTTGTTGGCTCTTGTCAACGAGGCTAGTTAGGGCGGATAATAGTCCTACGGTGAAAGTATGTGAAAATTTAGGGCGGATAATGGCACGTCTGGATTGTCTAAATGAGCATCCCAAAATTTGACAAAAATCGACTCTAAACAAACCATGCACTAAGCGTTGTGCATAGTCATTGGTGTTGCAAGCGTTTATTACATGAAGTTTCTGACATTATCTTTGTTTGATATTTATAATAATAATAATAATAATAACAAAGTTTATTAGTTTACTAAAAATTAGTATTTTTCTTACATAAAAATTTGACAATTTTATGAGTTAAATATTTTAAAAATAAAGGTTTTAAATAACATAAAATAAAAATAAAGAATTTTGTAAACAAAAATTTTAATTACAAATAAAATGGGTATTGTGACCTAATTTTTAATATAATTTAGAAAGTTGAGTTTTACTATTCTATGTTAGAAGTAAATAATTTTATAAATTTTAAGTTAAAAATTAAAGAAATAAATTAGATTATGAGATATTTGTAAGTTCAAATCAATTCTAAGGAAATAAGAGTATATATTGTGAAAATTAATTTTAGAACTTATAAAAATAACTATGATTACATTTTATGTGGAGACCCAGCATGCTTTAATTAATTAATTTATTTATTTATTATTAATAGCTTTAACGTAATAAAAAATTGTCGGAATTAATCTTTGATGATTTATAATGCACATTGTACTCGGTTGGCACGGGGGAAGGTCCCGGGATAGTAATTTGTGATTATTTCTGTGGTGTCGGGAAATTTTAATTGTATTATTTGAACTTGATTCAAAATTAAATTAGAGGAATTATATTGTAGTGAGTACAATTAAAATACAAAAAAAAACAAATAATATATACATATATGTTGGTTATTTAAATGAAAACCATCTAGAAGATTTGAGATAAAACAAAGGAGCCCCAAACCCCTCCATTGCTGGCGCCGTTTCCATCCCATCTTCTTCTTTTGCTTTTTTTTTTATTTCATGGGAATTTCTAGAAGGTGTGGTATGCTAGAGATTCTAGAAGATTGGAGAATCAACCATACAACAAAACAAAATCCAAAGGAGTCCCTTTCTCATTGGGTCGGACAGAGCTCCCCTTTCTCTTCTTCTTCTGCGTTTTCTTCTTTTTCTTGGGACGCTTCACCAATGCTTGAAACTCCCCTTTTCGCCAGAAATTAAAGCTCTCCAACACTAATGTAGGCACCGCCGACCAAGGCACTAACACCACCCCACCCCTTCAGGAATGATTCTTAATATATAAAATAATGATTAATATTAGCAACATAATTATAAAAAAAATTGGAATGAGATAATAAGAGTGAGGTTAGAGATTTGAGTTTAGTTTAAGAAATTTGCTGAGATTCAGGTTCAGGAACCATCGCTCGAGTGGTGGGGGTCCGCTTGAGCGGGCTATCGGGATTAGTTAAAAGGTTCGCGAGCCTTAGAGAACATTTGGGAAAAATAATGAAATAATATATATACATACGTGGGTCATGTGAGAAAACCCAAAAGCCATTCTTCATCTCTTATTTCTCTCTCTTCGTTTCCTCTCCTTGAGGGAGAATCTTCTCCACCTCTAGAAATCCTAACCCTCCATTCTCAAATCTTGAAGATCAAGGCTTGATCAAGGGTGAGCAAGGTGAAGATCAAGTTTTGGAGCAAGGAGATTGAAGATAAAGTTTTGGGAGAGCAAAGAAATCCAACATTCAAGCCCTAGGAGGGAGATTTGAAGAAATCACACGCTTTTGAGCCAATCCAGGGTAGGATTTAGATTATTTCACATATCATGTGTAGATTTGGGTTGATATTTTGTGTATATGTGAAGAAATTGAGTCAATTGCATGCTAAATTAACGTATTGGTAGATTTGTGTGTGGGTTGAGTTAATTTTCATGAAAATAGAGGTTTTTAGGAGGAATCATCCATGAAATTGTTGACTTGTTGCATTAAAAAGAAACGTTGAGACTTGAATTTAGTGTTTTTGGTTTAGAAATAATGATTTGAAGCATGTTTGCTAAAGGGTTATGTATTTGGAGATTTAGAACTCAAAACAGGGGAGATTTTGGAATTTTCTCAAGTGACAACGCGCTCGAGCGGAGCCCTGTCCGCTCGAGCGCTCACATGGCAGAAGGTTGTGCGCTCGAACGCCCGATGTTCGCTCGATCGGACTAACTGCGCATAGCCAACTTCTTTTAATCATATCTCCCTCATCCGGACTCTGAATTTGGTCATTTTTGTACTCAAATAGAAGCCTCGGAAGTACTCTTTCCAATAAGGATACTCTCACAAGAAAAAAAAATTTAGAAAAAGTTATGATCAAAATAGTGAGGGTATGCCAAAAGTTCAAAACCATTTTTCACCCATTTTTAGCCGAATGCTTTAGAAAAACTTATTCTCATTATTATTGGCCCTTTTTACTAAATTTATAGTCCCTTAAGCTAATGGCACACCTATATATATATCAAGATTGAGTTGGGAGGCATGCATTGGACTAATTGGTTGGGTTTTCTTTTATATTAAACGTGAGTTTCAAGTTGATATGTATGTATACATGATGGGTGTTACCTTTTTAAAATGATGTGACCTTCTTGCTATCAACCTTGTGTTATTGGTACTTGGTAACATGGAAGAAACAATGTTAATATGAGAAGTTAAATAATGAACATTGTGATACATGTGATTTGGAAATTTAATGGAAAATTTGGGTTTGGAATCAAAATGGTGTATAATGGCAATTGTTGGGAGAGAAACCATTTGTAGGTTGGACTCCCTGGGTTTTTAACCAATAATGAACCGTATGGATTGATGTGGATTAAGTTGGCTTAGTGGGTCCGCGGTGAAAGACCGAAAACTTGTGCAAGATGGGAACCATATGCCCACGGGTTAGCCCCCGAAATGTGGTGTTGTGTCGTGGTGAGTTATAGAGCTATCTATTATCCAATGGCTTCGCATAGCCTTTTTTTTTCTTTTCTTTTTTTTTATGACGGAGGAACCACCTCAAGGCAAGGCCCTTTGGACCCACCCCTAAGGCGTAGACCTCTAGATACTTGCAATCACCCGCAAACCACTGGTATTGATTAAGCCAAGGCGCTTCCAGCAGAAGTCAAACACAAGACCTCCAAGTTTACGGCTGGTCACAGTGACGACCTTAAATCGCTGGGCTACCCTGGCGGGTTTCATGTAGCCTATTAGGATTAATAGAGAGGGGTTTCTATAAGTTACACCCGACACCGGTTAATTTGAGCTGATACGATTTTGTGAAAACTAGGAAAATAAAATGAATGATTTATGGATGGAAAATAAACAGTTAAATGGAAGTAATTTCGTGTGCGTGTGTGTGTGTGTTAAAAAGTAATGATTTGGATAAATGTGCATATTTATTCCTGTTACACCAATCGCACCTCACAAATCATGCATTATATATGAGTTAATCTTTATCCTACGAGTTTTGGCTCATGTATATATGTCAAACAAATTTTAGGTTCCGAAGAGCGGGGTGACACCAAATCTATGGATGCTTTTGGAAAGGGCTAGCAGATGAAGCTATGAGGTCTTTTGTTTTTGTTGCACATTAAACTAAGAAAAATGATGTAATGAAAGGGGTAGTTAATGTTGTATGCTGCTCTAAACATTTGTGATAAACCTGGAAATGTAATTTTGGAACGTAGTTCGTTCTATTAAATCTTTTGAGTGATATGTACAATATTATCTTACTTTGGGGCATCACCTATGGATGTGGCTTATGTATGTTGAGTTTATGGGTTAGTTCACGGACCCGGGTTTGGGTCATGATAGAATGATATTAAATCTCTAGGTTCGGATACCTAGGAGCCGTGGAAAGTGAGGACGACCTTTGTATGAGAATTGTTTGATGATAGTTAGGCACCACTACACGGCATGTTTTGTGTGCTTGCATGGGATTGTGGTTGTATTGTCATGCGCATGCTATGTGTTTATATGAACATGGAGGTTGAGTCTTGGGGTGATGTGGCTTGCCATTTGGGGTCTGATCAACTACTTTAGGGTTCAAAATAGAAAAGCGTTTGGCCGACGTTCTTTCTATGAGAAATCTAAATTAGATGCTCGGATTGTCGTGTTACTTTAGGGCTTTCTCTCGGTATGTGTTTATGTGTTAGTGTGATTAAGTTTGAGTATGGTTATCCCTGTTTGCGCTTAAAAGTTAAATCTATTCGGAAGGGAGTGGTAATTTGTTTGCGAGTTATGTATTGACAATCATTTTCCTTTGTATAGTGATACCTCCTAGGCAAGAAGGAGGTAGAGGTCGAGGTCGCGGCCGCGGCCGCAGGAGAGCGCTAGTTCCTGAAGAAGGGGATGTCAACATCCCACAAGAACCAGTTAGGGGTGCAAAAGTGAATCAATAGATATTGAATACTTTGAGGACTTTAGTAGGGGCTGGGGCTAACCTAGGGGCAGCACCGGATACTGATGCAAGGGTTGCAATGATGATGAGGGAGTTTCAACGTTTGAACCCTCCTACTTACGCTGGGGAACCTGACCCTAGAATGGTGACAGAATGGTTAAAGGTAGTCACCCGCATCTTAGATACTTTGCAAATAGTGGAAGATGACCTTAGGGTTGGTTTCTCTACTTTTCAACTCCGGGAAGAGGCAAATGACTGGTGGGAGTTTGCTAAGACGATTACAGTCGGTACATGGGCAGCATTTACAATGGTATTCCTAGAAAAATATTTCTTCGAGTCTATTCGAGATACTTATACAGAGGAATTCCTATTGTTGATACAAGGAAATATGTCCATTTTGCAATATGAATCAAAGTTTACAAGCTTGTCAAAGTTTGCGCCAGAAATGGTGTCAATGGAGGAATTGAAGGCCAAGAGGTTCGAAATGGATTTACGACCCGCTATTCGAGAGAAAGTGGTAGGGTTTCGATTAAGGGTTTTCTCAGAGGTAGTTGAGACGGCCATGGTAATAGAAAGTGCTATGGCAGATAATCGCAGGATCATGGGGAAGAGGTAGCTATCGGTGGCTAGAACAACACAATATGAGGGACAACTTTATAAGAAGAAAAGACCGAAATAGGGCAATACTAGTTCGGTGCCACAGAGATCTTATCAAACCCAACGCTTCGTACCCACCCCATCTGTGGCCTCGACGACACGTCTAGAGCGAAGGGAAGTTGCATGTTTTGTTTGTGAGCAGCAAGAACACCGGGCTAGAGAATGTTCACAAAGGAAGCAAGCACCAATGCCATAATAGAATTTGACACAGGGTCAGCCTCAGGAGAGGGGACCTATCAAATGTTACCAGTGTGGTCAGGAGGGACACGTTCGACGTGAATGTCCACAAGGAAGAGCTGGTCGAGAAACATTTACTACACAACCTACTCAGCGGCAGACATATGACTAGCCAACTCAACAGACCGGGACGCAGATAGTTTGGGCTCCTGGGGAGGCTTCTTTAGTACAATCTGTACATCAATCTATGGATAGAGGACGGGGACAGACATCTGGAATCCAGGGAAGGATCTATGCCATAGCAGAAACTGGTACTTCGTCAACTCCTGAGATTCACGAGACTACTACCAGTACCCCAGTGATACGAGGTACTTTGTTAGTTTTCAATTCTTGGGCTCGTGTGTTATTTGATACTGGTGCATCGCGTTCATTTATCTCTTCTTCATTTGTATCTGCTTTGGGTTTACCTGTTGAGGTGTCGGATGTTGTTGTAAATGTCGAAACACACATCGGTGATAGTGCAACGTTAAGGTGTGTATGTAGAGGGTGCGAAGTAGTAATAGCTTATCGCCATCTCGTGTTCAACTTTATTGTGTTAAAGATGTCAGGGTTTGCTATTATTCTTGGAATAGACTGGTTAACTACATTTCGTTCGTTTATTAACTATAATTGACGAAGGATTTTCTTGTATACTCCAGAAGGAGATTCTTTCTTTTTTGTGAGGGGTAAAGATGATAAGATGACACCTTGACCCGGTGACGTGAACCATTTAACTAATGTGCATACGATTCTTTCTACCATTTTGACTAAGGATGATCCTTCCGTACGTGGAGAACTCCCACCGGTGGTGAACGCGTTTACTGATGTGTTTCCGGAAGAATTGTTCGAACTACCACCACATAGAGAAGTTAAATTTTCTATTGAGCTTATCCCAGGGACTATTCCAATATCGGTGCCATCCTATCGTTTTGCTCCAACGGAGTTGAGATAACTGAAGATTCAGTTGTAGGACTTGTGGGACAAGGGCTTCATTCGCCCTAGTGTCGCGCTATGGGGACCACCGGCATTGTTTGCTAAAAAGAAAGATAGCTCGTTATGATTATGTATCGATTATCAAAAGTTGAATCAGATGACGGTAAAGAATAAATATCCAATGCCCAGGATTGATGATCTATTTAACCAATTGAAGGGCTCTGCATGTTTTCCAAAGATCGATTTGAGATCAGGTTATTATCAATTAAGAGTTCAGGAGGATGACATACCTAAGACCGCTTTTCAAACCCGTTACGGACACTATGAATTTTTGGTGATGCCCTTTCGTTTAACGAATGCCCCCGCAACTTTCATGGATTTGATGAATCGAATCTTCTGGCCTTACCTTGATCAATTTGTAGTGGTTTTTGTTGATGACATTTTGATTTATTCTCTTACTCGAGAAGTTCATGAAGAGCATTTGCGTGTGGCATTTCAACTTTTAAGAGAACATAAGCTTTATGCTAAGTATGAGAAATGGGAATTTTGGTTGCCTGAAGTAAAATTTTTGGGACATGTTGTGTCGAAAGACGGAGTAACTGTTGATCCATCTAAAGTAGAGGCTGTGCAAGATTGGAAAAGACCACAGATTGTGTTCGATATTAGAAGTTTCTTAGGCCTTGCAGGGTATTATCGTCATTTTGTAAAGGATTTCTCCCATTTAGAATCACCGTTGACACGACTCACTCGAAAGGGAGTTAAATTCACATGGAGTGATGCTTGCGAAGATGCTTTTCGAGAATTAAAGAATCAATTAACTATTGCGCCGATACTGATTATTCCTAAGAGGGTCTTGGTTATAAAGTATATTGTGATGCACCTCATGAAGGGCTAGGGTGTGTTCTGATGCAGTAGGGCAAAGCTGTGGCGTATGGATCAAGGTAACTGAAAACGCATGAAAGGAACTACCCAACACATGATTTGGAATTAGCAGCAGTTGTTTTTGCATTAAAGATGTGGAGGCATTACCTTTATGCAGAACGATTTGAAGTTTTCTCCGACCATAAGAGTCTCAAATACCTATTCTCGATGAAGGATTTAAATTTGAGATAGAGAAAATGGATGGAATACCTAGGCGACTATGATTTTAGTTTGCAATATCATTCGGGCAAGGCGAACGTTATAGTAGATGCCCTCAGTCGAAAGTCCTTGAATTCTTTAGCTCAGATCGCGATACAAGAATGAAAAATGTTAGAAGAGGTTGGAGAATTTGACCTTAGCCTTAGTGGGGCCGAGGATTGTGTTACCTTGTCCGCTATAGTCACTCAACCTATTCTGATACACCATGTCATGGAGGCCCAGTAGCTTGATAAAGAAGCACAAACGTATGGGGAACGTGTCCCCAACAAGGAGAACGCCGAGGGATGGACTAATCTACCGAACTAAGGCTTTAGATTTATGGGAAGACTGTTTGTACCTGAGATTTGTCATGACGAAGTGCTACGAGATTTTCACCACTCTAGACTCGCAATGCATTCGGGAACTACAAAGATGTATAATGATCTTTGACAACAATTTTGGTGGAAAGGCATGAAAAACGATGTTGCTTTATTTGTTGTTAAATGCCTCACATGTCAACAAGTGAAAGCAGAACATCAGCGACCGACGGGCATGCTTCAACCATTACAAGTTTTAGTGTGGAAGTGGGAACACGTGACGATGAATTTTATTTTTGGCCTTCCTAGGTCACCAAAAGGACAATGCGATATGGGTAATTGTGGATCGATTGACGAAATCTGCGCATTTTAATTGTGGACATCGCCCCAAAACC
>JAULJZ010124028.1:0-11120 GCA_032270985.1 Heliamphora pulchella
ACCTCTCACGTGGGTTTGGCCTAAGTGTTGATATATATATATATATATCTATATATATATATATATATATATATATATCGAAACCCTCAAAATCTTCTCCAATCTTCTGGATTATTCCAAACTTATCCCGATAGTCCGTTGGAGCGGTGGGGGTCTGCTCGAGCGGTGACCCCTGAAGCAGAATTCTGTAAATTTTCTTAAATTTCAACTTAAACCTCCAACTTTGCTTACATTTAAATATTTCGAATTATCCATTAACGTAACCATATCAATATCGTTCGTTACCTTGTATCTCAATTTGACCCTCACTTGTTATTAATTTAATCATTAACAAACAAATTTTTATTTTTATTTATAACACCCACGTCCAAATTTAATTTCATCTCCTCACTTAATCGAAAACAAGAAATCACAAAATAAATAGGTACCGAGTCATTACAATTTTTCACCAAGACAACTTTCCTAGTGTCTTTCTAGGAAGCTTCCTATTGTACTTTTGGTATCTTTAAGATTTGGATTGGGAACATGCAAACTTATACTGCATTTAGACTTTTACAGTATAAATGGAGCAGTATCGGATATGTGAGATCTTGATCCGTTTTAATTTTTGCGATATTTTTTTATGCGTTCTTTAGCATTTTTATAATAGCATATTTGTATGTGTTTTATGCATGTTCGGACTTAGAATCTTGTTTCAACGAAGTCCGTTTTTGGTCGGCGTTTTGAGCTTCAAGTTTTTGACTCAATGAGATAGGAACCTAGACTCTCATGTCTTAAAGGGGTGCTACGTGAAATTGTATGTATTTTTATCGTTTAAAATGCATGAAAAGTTGATTTATGTTTCAAAAGTCGGGTTTTGTTCCTAAATCGTTTTTAGTTATTTTCGGTTGGACAAAAAGGGATTTTGAGATGTTCTTTTCGATATTTCTTTGTAGTTTTGGGCTTGTTTATGTCCATGGGTATCAAAATGGAGTTTGGTTGCTTCGATGTAGGGGTTGAAAAGTTGTTTTCGTAGCTAGGATTTCGTTTCTGTCGTGGTCCAGTCGACTGGACTGGGTGATCCAGTCGACTAGATCATAAGTGGGGTGGTTCAGTCGATTGGATTGGGATATTCAGTCGACTGACCTGTGTTTTGGGAAATTTTTTTTGAAATTCCTGTAGCCTTTTCTCAGTCGACTAGATGGGGTGTCCAGTCGACTGATATCCTATTGGGGTTGTTTTGTTGTTTTGGGAGGTCGTGTTGTGGCCCAGGGGTTTGTTGTGTGCATGACGTGTTTGGGTCAATAAATTTCCTTTTTCTAAAAGGCGAGTTTTGGAAAAGATAGTGTTCCGTGAAAATGTTTGTAAAAATCGAGTATTTTTAGAGGTTTAGAGCTAGCCTTCCGGTTCGGTTTCATTTTGTTGATTGTTGGTCTTCGGGGTTGGTGGATGACGAGTTATGTGACATGTGATGTGGTTATGTGAAATGTAGTGTCTGTACGTGGTTTTGTGCATTAAAACTCTTGTCTTAAAGATGCGTTACTTGGGGCTGCGGTCCTTTAGTGAAACCCCGAGAAGATGCATTAATTAGGGCTGCGGTCCTTCGGTGAAAGCCCGAGAAGATGCATTAGATGGGGCTGCGTTCCTTCGGTTAAAGCCCAAGAAGATGCATTTGTCGCGTATGATTCATCGTGGATTTTTATAGAACTATTTTTGGAGCTCGTGAGAGTCAATATATACATGTGTTGCGTGTGGGGCTCGTGAGAGTCGATGATTACATGTGAAGCATTGTAATGTATATGTATAGATATCAAACTGTTTTGAGGCTCGTGTGAGTCAAAATATCCATATCTTTTCGCATTAGCATGTTTTGCTTTTATTTTATGTTTATCTAGTTTTTGCTGAACTTTGGCTCACAGTGTGGGATTTAAAAATATTTTTCTGGTGCATACGGTCACACTAGTAAAGCTGGAGGAGCTGGAGGGGCGAAAGCTCTGTAGTCTTTCTTTTTGTTTTTTTTTTGGACCAAGTACTGTCTTACATGTTTTTGGTGTCGAAACTGTGTATTGTAAGCCTATTGTCAATTTTACTTAATGCATGTATATCTTTTATCTTTAGAGTGAAACCTTGGGTTGAGTGTTGTTTTACAACTTTACTGTTGTTGTTTGTAGGTGTTTCACGTGACCCGGATGTCAGAGCATGAAAAGATAGTTTTAATATTTTTAAATTCCACAAAATTAATTCTAAAATAAAATCTAAACTCTAAAAAATTAAGCAAGTCTTATACAATAGTCACATTTTGTGTCAAAATATCTTTCCGGGTATCTCAAACACTTTTCTGCTTAATTTTAGCTAAAAGAGTTTTATTAAGCTAAAATCTTCCCAACTCTTCATCATTAGCCAAGTGACAGCACACTACTCTACTAACCTATAATTATGAAAAAATCTTTAAACCTATTCTAATTAATTTCCTAACAAACCCTAGGTAATTACACCTCAAATCCTTCCTCAAATCTATAAATAGAAGATCAAATCCCACCCATTCCCCCTATTATTTTTGGCCAAAGATGTGAGGATAAAGAGAGAGAGAGAGAGAGAGAGAGTCTCCAAGAAAGAAGAAGAAGAAGAAGAAGAAGAAGAAGAAGAAAGAAAAGAAGAAATAAGAAGGAAGAAAAGGAAGGAAGAAAATCTAGCTAAAGCTTAAGTCCATCTTATTTGATCAAGATCATCCAGGTAGGAACTCCTACAACTCATTTTAGCCTTCTATTCTAACTGCTCTCTTCAACAAATAATATGATCTAAGTAGCTATACACAAGAATAAAAACAAGAAAGTTTAAAAAGAATCAAATAGGAGATAACATTGTTATTATGCATAGAATGACACCTTGTGTTTTGTTTTCTTCCTATGGGTTGATTAAGAGTGATATGTGAATATTTGAACCTCTAGAATATACTAATTTTAGACTTTAAATAACATATATGGACATTGAAAATAAGTTAAAGAGTATGAACAAGTCCACTGAAGAAAAACTAAGAAAAAGGGCCTCTTCTTCATCATGTCCGAATTTTTTGATGAACTTAAAAGTGTCCAAAAAAGTGTTTTTAAAATTGATTTGATGTATCTTTTGGTCTTTTAAGTTACTAAAATGAATTATTTTAGTATTATTATTATTATAGTTTAAAAACTTTTTGCAACAATCAATTGTTTAAATGTAGGTAATTAAGTTACATTAAACTATTTTGACTAGATGTGATTTTTTGACTTATTAGGTGTGTAAGAACTTTAATAATGATTTATTTATTTTTGTTGGCCTAAAATATTATATTATTATGTATATTACTTGTTTGAATAAATCTTAGATTGTAATGATGCCTGATTTGTACATCTTTTTCTTATTTTGAGTTTTAAAATACAAAAAGTGACTTTTTTGGCACAAACTCCTAGGCAAATCGGCCACTTTGCTACTTATTTTTATTTAAATCTTAAATTTTGGGTGTCTATGTGTCGAATTTTAGATTTTTAAAACTTTTGTGTACTAGGGACAAAATGGTCATTTTATCCTTTTTATGAGAATTTCTGATTTTTAATTTAATATTCCATATTATTTACTTAAGTTAGGATGATGGGAGTCTTATCTGGATATTAGGGTTTTATCTTTTGAGTATTAGGGTGGTTTAGGATTTCTGGGTCGAATTAGGGTTTCGAGTTGAATTAGGATTTCTAACCTTTTAGCGACCTACGATCTCATTGGATAACCGTTGCTAATACTAGGATTTGAATCTGGTCATTACAATCTACCCCTCTTAAAATAAATTTCAGTTTTGAAATTTCGCATCGTACTTTTTCATGTGAAAGGCTGTGGATGGTTTACTTGTGTTACACCTGTTGGAGACAAAATTTTCAAGATCATTATTTTTGTAAACGATTTCTTGATAAAAATAACTGGACGGATAATCACCAAAACGGGCTCCAGATAAAATTTTTGATGTCGAACGATCAAAATATAAATCCGTGCCCT
Source organism: Heliamphora pulchella (assembly GCA_032270985.1). Taxonomy (NCBI): domain Eukaryota; kingdom Viridiplantae; phylum Streptophyta; class Magnoliopsida; order Ericales; family Sarraceniaceae; genus Heliamphora; species Heliamphora pulchella. Next base: position 4,000 of record JAULJZ010124028.1, read on the forward strand.
CACAGTTAATTTAGAAGAATACCGTTTTGCTCAATTCTCTAACTACGATTTTGATTCCGAGTTAAAGCTCCTGTCCGACCTTCTACTGTATTTTCTTATGCGATTCCTAAATATAATGTGGGCTACAATCTTTTGAGAACTCGTACCGACATAATCTAGTCAGCTTTAGTCTTGAAGACAAGTTATGAATTTAGTTCAGTTTACCCGCATATTTATAGGGTTATAGTAGGGACCTGTTGAGTAATTATAATGAAGACTTCTATTGTAACCTAGATATATATCCAGCAGTTTTCACAATTAAGCAAACCTCTTGTTTTTGAATTCTGGATACATTATTAAGCAAACCTCTCGTCATAATTAAGCAAACCTCTCATCCCTAGGTTAGACTGATATATGCTAACCATGCTAACGACAAAGCAGATGTTGGGTCTAGTGCAAAGTATAGCATACATTAGGCTTCCTACTGCCGAAGCATAAGGAATCGCATTCGTCTTCTCTATCTCATTAGTGTCTTAGGACACTGATCCTTAGATAGAGTGATTCAATGTGTGAAAGGGAGAAACCCTTTTTTGGAATCTTATATGCTAAAATGAGTAAGGATATCATCGATATACTTTTCTTATAATAAGCCCAATATCTTTTGTTTCCGATCTCGCGCGAGCTTGATCCTAAAGATGTGACTGGCTTCTCCGAAGTCTTTCATATCAAACTGCCCAGATAATCATACTTTTACTATAGGTAATGCCCCACATCATTTTCGATGAGCAAGATATCGTCTACATAAAGTACTAAAAAGATCATCACGCTTCCGTCACACTTCTTATGGACGCAGGACTCATCTGGACTCTGATCGAAACCATAAGACTTCCGTCACACTTCTTATGCACGCAGGACTCATCTGGACTCTGATCGAAACCATAAGATTTTATAGTTTGATCAAACCGAGTATTTCAAGACCTCAATACCTACTTAAGTCCATAAATAGATCTCTTAAGCTTGTCCAACATGTGCGTCTAGCCTTTTTCTATGAAATCGTCTGGTTGTAGCATATAGATACACTCATCAAGACTTCTATTAAGAAAAGCTGTCTTGACATTCATTTGTTAGATTTCGTAATCGAAATGTGCAGGAATGGATAAGAGAATTTGGGTAGACTTAAGCATGACTATCGACAAAAAGGTTTTCTCATAATCGATCCCTTCTTTCTGAGTGAACCCTTTACAACAAGCTTAACTTTGAAGGTTTCAACCTTCCTGTGTTCTCATCTATTCCTCTTGTAGAACCACTTGCATCCAATAGGTTTTATTCTTCTGCATAGTTCTACAAGTTCCCAGACATGATTTGAATACATAGATTTCATCTTCGAATTCGCAGCTTTTTGCCAAAAATCTGCATCTTTGTCTCGAAGTGCTTCATTGTAGTTATAGGGTTTGATTTCTAGTTCTGCCGACATCTTGTCAAAAGACTCTCCCAAGAATATATACCGATCAGGTTGATAAACAACCCTCTCACTACGACGAGGCACTACATTTGTTTGTGTACTAGCAGTAACACGTTGTGCAGAATCTGAACCCTGTCTCGATAATTCACCCACTACACGAGGCAATGGAATATCAGTGACTTGTTGTTCCTCTTCTATTTTGCTGGAATTTTCTCTCATTTCTTTCAAAACAATATTACTTTTGGGCCTGTGGTCCATAATATAATTCTTTTTCAAGAATTGAGCATTGGTGCTAACAATGACCTTCTGATCCTTAAGATTATAAAATAGGCCACTCTTTGTTCCCTTGGGATACTCTACAAAGAAATAGACTTTTGTCCTCGATTTCAATTTACCTGCGTTCCCTTTCAACACATGTGCTGGACACCCCCAAATTCAAATGTGTTTCAGAATAGGCTTACGTCCACAATTATGTGGGATTAAAAGGTACTGACTTATAAGGTACCAAATTCAAAATGTAAGCCGCTGTCTCTAATGCGAGTTTCCAAAATGAATCGGGTAATCCTAAATAACTCATTATGGACCTTACCATCTCCATAAGAGTTATTTCTTCTTTCTGCTACATCATTCTTCCGCGGAGTGCCTAGGGAAGTCAACTAGGATATAATTCCTTTTGATAACAGGTAGTGCCTAAACTCTCCAAATAGGTACTTCTCACCGCAGTTGGATCGTAGTGATTTGAAACTTTTACCTAGACGCTTCTCTACCTCCGCCTTGAAGTTTTTGAATTTCTCAAAGTATTCAAACTTATGGTGCATTAGGTAAATGCATCCATACCTTGAGTAGTCATCAATGAAACTAACGAAGTACTCAAAGCCACCTTTAGCCCAAATTGTCATAAGACCATATGCATCAGAATGAATCAATTCTAATGGTTCTTTAGCTCTATAACCTTTTGCCGAAAAGAGTCTCTTATTATCTTACCTTCTAAGTAGGATTCACAGACTGGAAGTACCTCCACTTCCAATGAACTCAAAGGTCTATCTTCTACCAGTCTATTTATCCTTTTTAGAGTAATATGACCCAAGCATAAGTGCCAAAGAAATGTTTGGTTCATTAAAAAATAAAACTTTCTCTTATATGGTAAATTATATGTGTTATTCAATTTAGTTAGTTGTAGTGTAGGAGACATAAGAGATACGACGTACAGATCATCCACCAATGTACTAAAATAAATAAAATATTTATTTTTCTTCGCAACCACAGAGTCATCAAAATGAACAAAATATTTATCATTTATTAAACTCAAAATTGAAATTAAATTTCTCCCAATCGAAGATACATAAAAATAATCTTTTAGAAGTAGTATCCTATCTCTACTAAAATTGGGAGTGACATCTTCTACTACAGCTGCTGCTACCCTTGTATTATTGTCTATATGCAGGTATATTTTTTCATTACTAAGCTGCCTAATTTTTTAAAATTTCTGTAAAGAATTACAGACATGATTAGTGGCTCTCGTATTTACATACCATATTTCGGTAGATAACACCGCTAAACATGTTTCGACAACCAGTGAACAAAAATTACCTAGTTTGTTCTGCTTATTGAGAAAAATCAAATACTGCCTTTTCCAATGCCTAAACTAATTACAATGATAGCACTTGCCTCTCGGCTTCTTCACACCAGTTTTTGGTCCCTTAACTACTTTTGGACATGTGCCTCCCTGTATCTGAACCTTTTTCTTTTTCTTACCTTTTGGCTTAGATGAAGAACCATTTTCATCCACATACACAGAACTTGGCTTCCTAAGAACACCCTCAGCTGCTTGAAGTTTCTTAAGAAGTTCTACCAATGAAAAGCTAAGCTCATTCATGGTATAGTTCAAACAGAACTGCTTAAAACTTTTAGGCAATGACTGAAGTATGATATCGACCTGTGTTTTCCCATCAATTTCAGCTCCTAACATCTCCAACTCATTCAGAAGACTGATCATCTTCAGAACATGATCCCTAATTGGGGTGCCTTCAACCATGCTTGCATTCATTAGAGATTTCATGGCAACCCGCCTAGCAGCACGATTTTGATCCCCAAATATTTTTTTGAGGTTTATAATCATGTCATAGGCACTGGGTATAGACTGATGCTTATATTGCAAAACATTGAATACGGAAGCTAAAATATAACAGCGAGCTATGTAATTAGCTTTCTGCCACTTTTTATGAGCCTGGATTTCTTGCTTGGTTGGCCATACATTAGGTACCGGTGGACATATCTCCATTAATAACAAACTTATAATCCTCAGCAGTTAAGATAATGTTCAAATTTTTTTTTCAGTCAACATAGTTCGGTCCCGTAAGTTTATTTTCTTTAACTATTGAAGCGAATGGATTGAAAGTCATTTTATTCATGAGAATCACATAATTAAAAAATACCATTAATTGTGACGAGCAATACTTTAAATCTATTTTAATTTGGTTACCTCTACCATTTAAAAAGAAATCACCAGCAGCCTGGTACCCTGTGAATAGCATGCCTCGATGAGATGACGTCTACTATCCATCATTTATCCAAACAGGCCAATTCCTATTAATTTTACAATCTTTGCAACTAACTCTGTCAAGTAAAATTAAATATCTAATATAGTTTCGGTCCAGTAGATAATAGTTGTAACTCAGATGGAGATGATACTATTATATACAGCTAAGTATTACCTATCACCTAATTCCAAATCAATCCCTTTACAATGAACTCTTCAAATAGAGAAGTAATCTACACTAACGATTATCCAGAATTATCCCTATAGGGAGTTTGTACTGACGATACCTCAATTAATCTGTCCAATGGGAAAGAATGCCTTATTATCAACACGCAGGATTTAATTACATTGCCTACAAACTGGTGATGAAGACCGCAGAATTTATCTGTGAATAAATTTTCTCTCCTACTTAGATTTTTAAAATATTTTTAACGATTATAAAAATTCGTCTAATTAAAATAAATTTCTTAATTTTGAAAACTACATGATCTAAAAGAATCAAACATCTTTCTGTGTACACGATTTCAAAGATTTCGATTTGTCAAACCATCTTTTCGTATTTTAATGCGTAACAAATAAAATTCAATAAATGCACAGTTGTTTTCAGCTTTTCAGCTAAGGTAGTGATTTAAAGCATTTAATTATTTTATTTTTTGTTACACATTTTCTACAAATTAATAATATATTTAGATTAAATAATTTTCATCTAATTAATTTAAAATTTAGAATTAATTTTTAATTTTTTTCAAGATATCCGATTTTATAAAAAAAATCATTTTAAACATGATGTTTCGTAAAAAATAAAATACCCAAAAAAATTTATGTAATTAAAAAAATTAATTAAAAAAACTTAATTTTATTTTTTTCCAAAATATTTAATTAAAATTTAATTTTCTAAACTAATTAAATTAATAAAAAAATATAAAAATATATATATTATCCACGCAGTTCATATTAATATAAATGCAAGATATGTATATATCTCGATTTTATGATCAAATCAAAACTGTAAAGAGTTTCAGTCTCCTATTGAAGATAAGTTGTAATAATCCTTATTCGAGTCAGTTTTCTGTATCCTGATTGCACCAAGATCCTCTGATACACTGTGATATACAAATATATCACATCGGTATCAAAATATATCAAAATATCTCGATCCAAGAGAACCCGAACAGCACCACCACCGTCGGCTACCAGCAGCATCGCTAGTGCCACCATGCCGCCACCTTCAGGTGGCTTTTGTTGCCTCCTCCGTGCTCTGTTTTTTTTTATAAAAAAAATAGCTCTCGAAAAATATTATTTTTCTATCAAAAAATAAACCAAAAACAGTCTCAAAAACGGCCATCGATACAGCCCAAAGCCGAACTGCCACTGCCTAGCGCCACTGCCAGCTTCTGCCGTCCATTTGAGCTTTTTTCGTGGTGGTTCTTTATCCCATTTTTTTTTTAAAAAATAGCACTGATATCCAGCAACATGTTACTTTGAAGAACGCATTCAAAATAGCCCCGATAAAGCACTAAAAATAGCCCCAAAAGGTGCCGCCACTGTCGCCAAAAATCGCCACTGCTTTCCCTGCTTTTTGCTGCCTATTTTGGCATGATTCTTTTACGATTTTTGGACAGTATATTAAGATATGTTTATGTTAGGGTTGGTATACTAAAAATTATATTTTTAGTATTTAATTTTATTTTAATAAAATTAATTTTCTATTTTATGAGAATCTTTATGAGTAATGTATGCATATCATTTATTTGTTATGTATGGATGTCAAATATTCTGTATAATATTTAATCTAGTGTGTAGAGTACGATTTACACACAAAAAATCAGATTTTAGATTCTTGCAGAATACAAGTTTTATGCTCACAGTTTACATGGAAATAGACATACCATCGGTACGACTGTGGCACAGAGTTTTACTAGGCTTGTCTTGGTTACGGGAAACAGATAATAGTGTCGTCTATTGTTTCGACTCTCTGTGTAAGGACCCAGTTCTAAACCATACGATTAGTGATGGTAAACCGATAGGATCTTAGGTCGTAATAAGATTAAAATCTTAACATGCTCAAAACCTAAGAATCAAACCCCAAGAATCAAAAATCCTAAAATAAAAAGAAAGCTCTCTAATCTCGAAGATCATTAAATTATCCTAAGAACACTCACTCAAAACTCTAAAGAGTTAAAGTTAAAAATAAAACTCCGAGCACCAAACCCTTCTTAAGAAATGCTGACCTGACCTCGTAACCTTTCAAGCCCAACAATCTGTATCTGCTGTCCTATTACAGCAAAACTCAACTTCCAAATCCAAAGAATAAGAAAATCCAACCCAAGCCTCAACGTGAGAAGAAAATTATACTCAAAGGCCTAAACCCCGTGACTTTCAATAATCACACTTCGACCCCAAGTTTTTTAATAATTATACTTTTATCCTATGACACCAAAGTTCATAGTAAGTTATCAATGCCGTAAAAAGACACTTAAATCTTTATCTAGATTACACTCAAGAGCTCCTAAAACTCTTAGTATTAATAATTACACACTAGTCCCTCACATCTTTAAAATTTTACAAAAGACCCTGGAATATCTCTCACGCATAATTCTCTACAATCAACATTAATTAATACATGTATTCTAAATACATATATGTCATGTATGAGACTACCTAGAAGTATGTGCCAACTTTATTCTTATAAGATAAATACAATATCTTAAATCAAAACAAATCAAATTTCAACTTTCAATAAAAGATAATTATATTTTCAAGACAAATAATAATAATAATAATCATCATAATAAAATAGTATTAAATAATAAGAATAATAGAGGATAAACATATAGCCAAATAATAATAATATAATAATAATAATAATAATAATAGCAGTCATAATGTTTAAAATAGTAATAGTATTAAATAATAATAATAATAATAATATAGTGTATTAAATCACAAAATCATATACAAAATTAATAACTTCACACACACTCACATTCTCAAACCAAGTTGTATATGTATATATAGGTATAAGAATATAAGAAAATCTCTACAATACAATATAATAATTAGCAAATGTCAAATCTTTACAACCCATAATCTCAATTAAAATAATAAAAAAAAAGATCAAATCTCTACAAAACTCTAAAT
>JAULJZ010124039.1:0-11120 GCA_032270985.1 Heliamphora pulchella
AAGAAGGATATAGCAAGTTTTGTAGCCAAATGCCTTACCTGTCAGCAAGTAAAGGCCGAGCACCAAAGACCAGAAGGGATCCTCCAACCCCTGGAGATACCTCAGTGAAAGTGGGACAACGTTACCATGGACTTTGTCTCTAGACTACCAAGATCGCCAGCAAGACACGACTCTACCTGGGTAATTATAGATCGTCTTACCAAATCAGCACGTTTCCCATCAGTTCGAACTTCTGAAAAGCTAGAAACCCTAAGCCAGAAGTACATTTAGGAAATCGTACGTCTTCATAGAATTCCACTGTCTATCCTGTCAGATCGTGATCCACATTTCACCTTACGATTCTGGCAATGTTTGCAAACTGCCTTAGGAACGAAGCTTTGCTCCAGCACCGCCTTTCACCTGCAGACTGATGGGCAATCTAAACGTACAATTCAGACACTGGAAGACATGCTTCGATCCTACGTCATGGACTTCAAAGGACATTAGGAGAAACACTTACCGTTGGTCGAGTTTGCTTACAATAACAGCTATCAATCCAGCATTGGCATGCCACCGTATGAAGCCCTCTACGGAAGACCATGCCGTTCGCCGATTTGTTGGACTGAAGTAAGGGAAAATGCACTTTTTGGACCAGACCTAGTACAGGAAACCATCGAGAAGATTCGACTCATTCAGCAATGAATATCCACCGCACATAGCCGACAAAAGAGCTATGCAGATCAACGACTAAGGCCACTACGATTTGAAGTAGGAGATCACGTATTCCAGAAGATTCAATCACGAAGAGGGGTCATACACTTTGGCCAAAAAAGGAAGCTAGCTCCAAGATACATCGGGCCGTTCGAGGTTCTAGCCAAGATTGGGGAAGTGGCATATCGTTTGGCTCTACCACCGCAACTTGCCAACATTCATAGCATTTTCAATGTGTCAATGCTGAGGAAGTATGAGCTTGACCCTACACACATTCTAGACTGGAAGGAACTCCATGTTGATGAAGATATCACATTCAAAGAACAATCGGTAAGGATGATCGATCAACAAGACAAGATTCTTAGGGGCAATAATGAAGAATCGACATTGGAGCGGGAAGAAGCTATGAGGACAAGTCATCCCCAGTTGTTCGCAAATTGAGGTACGATATGAAATTTCGAGGACGAAATTTGTTTTAGGGGGGTAGATTATACCAACCCGGCTCAAAACCCTAGTATTAGTGACAGATAGACAATGAGAACTTAGGTCGCTGCATGAATAAGAGAAACCCTAATTAACCCAAAAACTCTAATTTGACCCGAAAACCTAAAAAAGACCAAAATACTCAGAGGCAAAACCCTAATACTCAAAAAAGTCTTGGGATAGCTTAAATTAAGTAAATAACATAAAATATAAAATATAAAATATAAAATATAAAATTAAAAATCATAAATTCTCATAATATGAGTAAAATGACCATTTTGCCCCTAGAACAGCAAAAAGTCCTAAAAATTCAAAATTTGACACATGAACACCCAAAATCAAATATTTATATACAATTAAATAATAAAAGATAAAATAACAATAAATATGACAAAAATACCCTTGCATGGCTGGCTACCTAGGGAATTATGCCCAAAAAGCTATTTTTTATCTTTTTAAGCTTAAAAATAAGAAAAAGATGTATAAATCAAGTATTATTATGACCTAAATACTTTTTATACAAATAATATACATAATGATATAATAATATAGGTCAACAAAAGTAAACAAATAATAATTTAAAGTTTTTACACAATAAATAAGTTAAAAAGTCAATTTTTGTTAAACTATTAAAAGCCATTTATATTCTCATTAGGTGAGAGCTTCTCTCTCTAGAGAAAGCTCTCCCCATGGCGTTTTCATGGTGGATATAATGGATCACTCCCATGGCAATGGTGGGGTGTATCTACAGTACTGGTGGGTATACAGAACCCGATAGAGTGAGATCTGGAGGAAGCTTCTTCTCTCTACTTAGATTAAGGTAACTTTTCTTCTCGGTTTGTACCAGAGACGTTATTTGTACCAGCCTAGTATCTCCATGGATATTTTCGAGTTTTACACCTTCGTATCCCATGGCAGCTATCAAGATTATATTTGGTTATGGTTTTGCAAGAAGATCCTTGTTTGTTGATAAAACTTGCAATGATTGCGTTCTTAAAATCCATGTTTCTGGTTTATGGGTTTTGTGATTATCAAGGTGATTTTAAGGTTAGTGGGGAGTATTAATCGAGTTTCTTATTCCATTCTACAATCTATGTTTCAAGCTGTAGTAAGTTTATAGGTTCTGGGCTGTTTTGTTGCTTCGATAATGGTTGACGTGTTCCTAATAAGCGTGGAAAGGGGCAGCCGGGTTGGCAGGTTCTGTCCGTTTGCTCCACTTGATGAAACCATCTCTGGTTTTTTAAAACCATGGGAAGGCGGGACCCACATGTCTCTTGTGCTAAAGGAATGGCAGGCAAGCTCACTCTATGAGCATTATAGATGACATCCAGCTGGATTCCAAATTGGCTTTCGAGTATGGGACCCACGGGGAGGCTTGTTGCTGAAGCCTTGATCTCCAACGACATACACTCCAAATCACCTCCCAGCCCACGGTTTTGCAAACCGCTGGTGTACATGCACTATTGTGAAACCGCAGCTGGTTTGTTTATGGAAAATTGAATCCGCCGGTTTGGAAAATGGAACCCGCTGATTGGTATAGCGCTGCCCAATGTGCACAACAGGTCTGGAGTTTGCAGTTCGGTAGTGGGCCCGGTTGGTGACAATAAACCATTTCAGTTTTTTTCAAACTTTGGGTTTTTTAGTATTGCGTGGACCCGCATCAGTGGGCAAAGTTGGGATGATTGCTGAGGGCATTACCGATTGTTTGGGTTATTGGTTAAAATCTCGGAAACCATGAAGATTGTTTAAATCTCCCATGGCTTTCTTTGGTTTTTTTCGTTTGAAGAAGATGATGGGAGAGTCATGCGGTTTCTGCGCGTGGGCTTGACAACCGATTTTAAAAAAAAACCATGGGCAGTTGGGGGTTTTGACAGGTTGCTGGGGCAGTGTGTTTTTGACAGGTTGCTGCTTGTACAGGCTTTTGGAGGGGATTGTTTGTTGTCCAAGCGCCTTGGTGCATCTGGGCCAGGGAAATTGTTTGGGCAGTGTGCAACTTGCGTTGAGCTGTGTTTGGCAGCGCTGAAGATGTCCGATTTCTTCGGCTGGAGATGCGCTATCATTGTGAGGCGCAGTTCATGGTGGGTCCATGGTTTGGGTGAAATCTGCTTTGCTCTTGTTAGTTGCAGAGCAGGTTAACAAAAGCTTAAACCGTGCCTTCTGTTCCATCGGATTAATGGACATGCAAGTTGGAAAATTGTATTACGTACATGTGGTTCAAGTTCTTTGGACGACCCCGTGGTGCCCTGTCAGTGGTTTTTTTTAGTTTTTTTTTAGCTCCAGCTCTCTTGGATCCTATTTCTCCTCCCTTCCCCAGAGAGAGTGTTGCTTATTGAGGAACTGAGGTTGTTTTGGTCTGGATGAGAACCTGTCTGGACTTCTGGCTGGGTACCTATTGTGTGGTTCTTTGAGCAGGGTTTGGCTGAGGAGCTTTTCGTTTAGATCCGATGGCAAAGTTTCCTTTGGGATGGCTTAGGTTTCTCTTAGCTGGTTTTCTCTGGCGCTGTTCTATCCTTAGCCTTCTTCTGACTTGTGGGGCTCTTCCACCGCTTTTGATTGGTGACCCTGTGCGCATGGTAAGTTGGTGATTTTCCATGGAAGTTTTGCACTGGATTTCTTTGGAGCTGATCTGTTTGTTGTGTTCTTCGCTTAGCTAGGGGCCCATCTACCTCTAGTACTTTACTCTTAGACCTCTGGTGGCCCCTTTAGTTGTCTCTTGGACTTGTGGTTGTGATCCTTCGTTGTCTTGTTCTCAGAGTCTTTATTTGGCTGTGGAGATTTCGTTACTTCGTTTGTTTGGGCTACTTCTAGGTTGGTTCCCCAGTTTGGTTAGGGAGCAGAGATGGGTCCGATCGCGTAGTTGGTAGTGCTGGTCTCCTTCTTCGAGCTGAGATTTTCTTGGGGCTGTCCTTTCTCCTGCTTCCTAGCGACGTGGTTAGAGGACCAGCCTCCTTTGACCTTCTAAGCTTTTGAGGTTGGTTTTCTCTCAGCTTTATAGAGGGTCTTTGGCAGGTCTTCTGAGGTGAGCAGGTCAGTCAGTTTGAGGTTTAAAGCTTTTCTAGAAGCCGAGTTTCAGCAGAATTTTGTGTCTTGTGTGTTGGATAACCAGTCCTTCTTGTTGGTCTGGTTTTTATCCTCTTATATGTTGGCTTTTTCTTCCTCTCCATGCGGGTTGTGCATGGAATATGCTTTGTTAGATAGTTTTTCCCCGCTGTAAAGCAGGGGTAAAGAGTATCTTATTTATGTTTGTTAGGTTTGGTTACCTTTGTGTCCTATTAGTAGGAGATTTTCTCCTTAATGTTAGTTAATGTAATTACCTGGGGTATGCCCCTTGGAAACATATACAATTTTTTTTTATGTCACAATTAATTACCCAAAAAAATTAACTTAAAAGCCTACACCTATTTAATTAATTGCTATCAAAATTATGATAAATCATAAAAAGCCTAAATTAATTATAAACACATTAATATAATAGATTTTAGTAAGTTTAGACACCAAAAAAATACATAAAATTAATATTTTATGCATTTTCTTTCACAAAATGGTACCAAAACTCAATTTAAACCCTAATTTAATACAAAATTAGATTTGCACTGCCTCAAACCTGCCCTTAGCCGACTTCCCTTGCTACCAAACCTGAGAATATTATTCTCAAATATCACCCACCTCCCATGCAACTAATGAAAATTGAGAAAATTAAAAAATTTGCTTATACGTAATAATTAAGTCTCCATTATAATTTTGTAATAAAAACCCACTAAACACCCCATTCTCCCCTATGCATTTCGGATGAGAGAGGTGAGAGAGAGACCACAAAATTATCCTAAGTGTTCTAATAGAGAAGAAGGAGAAGAAGAAAGGAAGAAGGAAGAAGGAGCTAGGGAGGATCAAGAAGTAAGCAATAAAGCTAAGTCCCTGACGATCACACAATGCAAGGTGATTCTACTCCATACCTTGGTTTGGATTTTTTTGATTCTGGTGTTGCTGCACCTAGTGTCATATTAGGGAATCGTGGAGGCTTTCATGGCCGAGGCACCCAATATGGCAGAGGTCATTTGGGTAGTGGAGTTGGTTTTGAACATGCGAGAGCAGGGCATCATTCTGCTCGTGCTGTGCTCGACAAAAACCCTAGACCTCAGGCTAAGAATTGGGCATCATTGTTAACAAATCGTAGTTCTTCTAGCTCCGGCCTCGAGTACATTGAAGTAAGGAATCCAGAGCATGAAGCTTATGTTGGTATTGATAATGAATTTATTGATGATAAGGAGTGGGTAGCATGCCTTGTAGGTTATTTTCTGGATGTAAACCTGGCCTTTGCATTGGTGAGGGCAACAACCAAGACCTTATGAACTCAATTCGGGTTTACTGATGTCTTTGGTAATGATAAAGGTTTTTACTTTTTTTAATTTCAAAGTAGGGAGGCTATGAAAAGTGTATTAGAAAAGGGTCCTTGGCATTTCTCGGGTAAACTCCTTATTCTTAAACGATGGAGACGTTGTCTATGTTTATCTAAGAAGGCCATGGCTAAGATCCCAGTGTGGGTCAAACTCCATGACTTGCCACTAGAGTTTTGGAATGCGCAATGCTTAAGTAGAATTACTAGTGTTTTGGGTGTGTCTTTGTTCTTGGATCGGGCAACGAAATCTAAGCAACGCATTTCTTATGCTCGAGTATGTGTCGAGATCGATGCGGCTACTCCTTTGAAACATGAGATCATTATTAGATGTGCAGGTGAATCTGCTACTATTCGTGTGGAATTTCAAGGTCTTCCTAGTATATGCTTGAATTGTCACGTTTTTTGTCATGAAACTAGTAAGTGTACACTTATTGTGCCGATTCCATCCTATGATCAATCTGAGGATCATAAGGCAGATGTTGATAAGCATGAAGGCCATGGGAGAGGTTTCAAGTTGGGAATGGTAGAAGTGTTACACATGATACTTTTGTTATTGGGAACTCTAACCCTCCGGACCCAGTGGAGAGAGTTCGAACTAAGCTAACGTCGGACCTGCCGGTTTCTGTGGCTGAGGGGCCTCAAGATGATGCTCCTTCTGTGGTTTTAACATCATCAGCCGATGTGGGCGAAAGGGAGCTAGGGGAACATGTAGCTATCTCTAACTATTTTCGCCTTTTGGATGAGGATAATAGTGAGGCTACGATTTTGTGGACCCCAGTTGACAGGGAGTATGAAGCCTCTCTTTCTCCCTCTAGTCAGAAGGCAAGAAGTAAGCAGGCTAAGCAGTCTAGCAGTAAGAAAAAGAAAAATCGGTCTCTTGGTCCTGTAGGCTGGTAGTTCTCTTGTATCCTTTCCTTTTGTGAGGCTTGTGTGTGGTTTTTGCCTTGTTGGCTTGTCTCCCCCGCTTTCTGGCGGGGACCATGGGGTTCATGTTGATTAGTTTCCTTTGTTTTGTTTGGTAAGTTTGTATCTCCCTGGGGTATGCCCCTTTGAATCTTGTACAATTTTCTTTTCTTTATGTTACATTTAATTACCCAAAAAAAAAACTAAGTCATACTCTTCTTCAACATTTGGAGCATCAAAACAAGTAAGTAAATTTTCTAAACCTTTTGATATTCTCTCATGAAATAACCCTCAATCCATCTCTATAATCAACCGTAAAAATAAGAAACAAATATTAACTCAAAAAGGCGTCGTAGGAGTATATTGTGGAATGTTCGTGTAAGATTAAGCCTTGCATGTGCTTGCATGTGAATATTTTTAAGTTTTATGACTTGAATATGTTTTGGAGTTTTGGTTTATATGAGTATAAGATATGCATACAAAGAAACTACATCAAAAATACACACAACATGAGCTTAGCTACCAAAACCCTAGATAACCTAATTTTTTGGGCTTACCAACATTCTGCCATGAACTTTAAAATATAATAACTAATTGTAAAACAATGATCTAAATGTGATTTTTATGTCCAGGCCTAGATGTCTAAGTTCTATTTCATAAAAAAATTAGTTTGGAGTGATTTCGTTGGGTAGAACTCCGGATATACCATTTTTTTCAAAGCATGTCAGATTTTGACCACTCTGAATTGCAGACCTAAAACCCCTAAGTTAGTGTGAGAACAAAGCTTGAGTCAAAACATAAAACTTGTAGAGGACATGTTTATCTTATTGTCCACAAAAAATGAGCCAAACATTTGAAGTCTTGATAGGTTAAAACCCTTCCCAAAGTCACTGTAGAGATTCAGTGACTAACAGAGCCCTCTGTCACATATTGTTGTGAGGCCAAAAACCTAAGTTTTTAATAGACAAATCCAAAAGTGGTAAACATGAAAAATGTAGCTAACATATTAAAGTAAACACTGAGCATAAACTAGCCCAAAATATCCTCGAATAATATCCCAAAGATTTTGAACATTCTCCATTTAAACTCTATTCTATAGACCATTTTTAGGCTGACTGAACCCACTTTATACATTATCCAAAATCACCAATATGTTCCAAATAACTTGCCCTAGTACAAAATATGAAACTTGTAGGGGGCACCTTAAAATAAAATCTCACCAAAAATCAGACCTATAGTCCTTGAATTGATGCCCCAAAACCATGGCCAACAGAGGCCCAAATTATGCGTTCTCCTCTGTAAAGTGCTGGATAGTTTTCACTTAAATAAAATAAATGGCCCTTTCGCCCTAGGATCTAACCTTAGTGTTAAATATGAAAGTTGTAGAAAATATTTTTATTTAATTGGTGTTTAAAAAATCAAAAATTAAATCCATGCCTAGGTACCTTAAAACACTGCTGTAATTTTAAAATTGACAATTAAACTCTTACTTAAATTTGACTAAGTGATTGAGTGGCATGTTACTTTATGAAACTTGAACATATGAACTTTACTTGATTTATGTGAGTGGTTGATATATGAAATTAACAATTTGATGATTAGAAACCATGCCGATAGGTTAGATCCGTATCACTTGAATTGTAGACCATGCTTCGTATATTTGTACTTTCTGCTTTAGCGAGTTGTACCATATGCCATATCTTATTTATATGCCATGCTATAATTAATTGTACACGAGAAGCATATTGCACATCACGAGCACTCATACATTTCATCTTGGGTTATCGGAGTCCTTTTCGTACCTATCATTTTAGGTTGGGTGAAAAGAAAATCATTCTTCTGTGGTTTTGGATCTAGGGTGTCCCTAGTTGCCAAATTTGAAAATGAATTGGGACATTGTTTATTATAAAAAGGGGGTTAGGCACCACGGGTTCGTCACTAGCTTTTTAATTAGACTTTGGGTTGACGCCTAATGAGCATCCTGGTCCTTAATGTGGGATCGGTTGGCCTAGAATAAGGATGGACAAAATTGGAAGGCCCGCCCCCACGTCGTTGCCATTGCGTAAAACGGCAAAGGCTTATAGCCAAGGCGAGGGTTTACCTTTCGCAACAAGACGAGGATAGGTTCGGTGATCAGGTCCCATCAAATCTACTTTGTAATTTTCGATGCGAAATTCATGATATTGTTCTGAAAGTACATTGGGTTGGGCAACTGCAATACATTCATCTGCATCATGCACTCGCACAATCGTTCTTATATATGCTTTTTTTTGGGTAATTAAATGTAGCACAAAGGAAGAAAAAAAATTACATGATTCCAAGGGGCATACCCCAGGTAATTACATCACTAACCCACAAGCAAAGAAATAACAAAACATCATGACCCACATCACCCCCGCATGGAAGCGGGGGAGAGAAGCTAACAAAACATATACAATGCACAAGCACACACCAACCCCACAGGATAAACCTACCAACCTACAGGACCAGAAGACCGTTATTTCTTTTTCTTACCACTTAACAGCCTAGCTTGCTTACTCCTTGCCTTCTGTTTAGAGGGAGAGGAAGGAACTTTAAAATCCTTAGCCTCATTATTACCCTCATTTGCCGCTTGCTTCCTGCCACCCATCTCTGCTGAATTTGTTAACTCCACAGAAGCTGCATTATTTCTAGGCACCTCACAATCAGCTGCATCCACATGTGAAGGAGGACCTGCATGCTTTACCAAAGAACCATCCGCCTCTTGCTCCCTATTGCCCGCATCTGCGGGTTTTGTTGACTTCACTCCAAAAGCAACATTCGTAGGCACATCAGTCATCCTGATATTAGCTCCTTTCCATGTAGCTTCGTTAATGCCCACAGCAGTTGTATCATCATTTGGCTCACAAGTCTTCCCCATGTTTAACTCAGCTGCACAAGTGGGAGAAGCCCAAGAGGAAGGAAAAGAAGGACAATTAGACCTACCAGCACCTCTGGCGACCTCCTTTCCTCGACCGACTAGAGTCCAATCATCGTGACACTCTACAGGCTTATTTTGGCATCGACTAATATCATGACCGAAAGTTTTATAATGAGAGACAATCAAGGGAAGACCTTGGTACTCAACACTAACTTCCACAATATCCCCTTCACATTGAACCAAGATAGTATGTAGGAAAGGCTTGGTCGCGTCGACTTCCACGCAGACCCGCGCATATAAGATGCGCTGTTTTGTATCCGTAGCCTTATCCAGATAGAAAGAAATACCAACAGCACTAGTTATTCTACTCAGACATGCAGAATTCCAAAATTCTAGGGGTAACTCATGAAATTTTACCCAAATAGAAATTTTAGAAAGAGCCTCTTTAGCAAGCTTGAGCCTCTTTTTCTAGCGACGGAGAATCAAGAGCCTTCCCGAGATATGCCAAGGCCCCTTATCTGAGATCTTCTCCATAGCTTCCATATTACAGAACTTAAAGATGTAGAAACCTTTGTCAGTACCATATACATCCACCAAACCCTCTTGCCCCCACAACACCCTAGCCGTGGCTCTAACCAAACCAATAACCAAACCAAAAGTGAGGTCTATATCCAAGAAATAGCCCACTAGGCATGGTTCCCAAGACTTGTCGTCAACCAAATCACCGATAATTTCAATAATCTCAGGATGGTTTGGGTCCTTAGATTCCACAAATTCAAGGTTAGAACTGGAAAAACTTCGGTTCATAAGCAAAGATGCCCAAGATTTTGGTTGACACAAATTCTCAAACACCTTGCCTACAGTTTCAGAATTTTCATCAACCACATGCTCTTCATACGATTTAGCTTTAGAAACCATGGGGGCCTAAGGCCTAGCAACCCCAACAAAAGGTGCAACCCCCTGATGGCCTATATGCACCTGTTCTCACCGACCAAAACGAGCACCTCCCCTAAACGGGAGACGCCTGCCTCCCCTGCCTCTAAGAGAGAAAGGGTACCTCTCAGCTCCACCATTGATCGACATAGCTGGAATCAATGGAGGTGTGGCCATTGAAATAGAGTAACCATTAAAGCTTCCTAGATTGCCCAGATATGCTTCAATTTCAGCGAACCGCCCAGAACGTAGAGGGCTAAGGTCGCTCTGTGCTCGGTTTAGCGCTTCCACTGCCACCTTCGCAAAATGACCGCTCTGTTCTACCTGAGGGGAGCTGTCCAAAAGCCGAGAGCCATCACCATCTAGGTCGAGAGTTGGCTCTGCAACAGCTTGAACGCAATTCTCAGTTGGAGAGGGAATCTGGGCTGAGACGACTTGATTTGGCTTACTCTCCATGATCGTTTCACTATCTATGGAGTCTAGGTAGCGGGGGACCTCCGTGTACGCCTTCTGGTTGTTAATCTTCATTGACAACGGGTGTGAGAAATCAAGGGAAAAAAACCCTAGCACAAGAGTGCCAGGATCGACGTTTCAGCTAGTTTGGTGTTGTGAGAGCCTTAATTTTTGTAATTCATTTAATTGAATTATTAATCAAAGAAAAACATTATTCTAAAATGATTAATCACAATCTATGCTTGGTAATAAAATTTAAAGTGAAATTAAAACCCTAAAATTATATACTATAAAGTACAACTCAAAGTTTAATCCAATTAACAAGAATTAAGCTTGTAGCATAACCATAACACATTTTTAACC
>JAULJZ010124061.1:0-11118 GCA_032270985.1 Heliamphora pulchella
AAAATAAAAAATTAATTTTATTAAAAAATAAAATTAAATACTAAAAATATGATTTTCAGTATACCAACCATAACAATGCGAAACATTATTTAGGTCCTAAATTTGTGAGACGATCTTTAAGTTTGTCAAAAGCCCTAATGATTTAGGCACCCTAAGTCCAAAAAGCATTTTAGGTTTCTCAAACCCTACTTCTTAGGCACCCTAAGTCTAAAAAGTGTCTTAGGTTTCACAAGCCCTAGTGATCTAGGCATCCTAAGTCCAAAAGGTGTCTTAGGATTCTAAAACCCTGCTTTTCAGGCACCCTAAGTTCAGAAGGCGTCTTAGGTTTTCCAAACCTTAGTGATCTAAGCACTCTAAGTCCAGAAGGCGTCTTAGATTTATAAAGCATTGCTTCTTAGGCACCCTAAGTCTAGAAGCTGTCTTAGCCAAGCCCTAGTTATCTAGGCACCCTAAGTACAGAACGCATCTTAGGTTTTTCAAGCGCTTCTTCTCAGGTACCCTAAGTCCAGAAGGCGTTTTAGGTTTCCCAAGCTCTAGTGCGCTAAGCTTCCTATGTTTCAAGTCCTACTTCTCAGGCATCCTAAGTCTAGAAGGCGTCTTACGTTTTTCAAGCCCTAGTGCACTAGGTATCCTATATTTCACGCCTTGCTCTTCAGGCACCCTAAGTCCAGAAGGCGTCTTAAGATTTCAAGCCCTGTTCTCCAGACACCTAAGTCCATAAGGCGTCTTAATATTTTCATATTTTGTGAATTTAAAATTAGTTTTAAGGTCTTGACTCAACTTTTTAATTATTTTTTTATCCAGTTCTAATTCAAATTTTTAGATCTTGACTCGACCTATTAATTTGTGGTTTTCTCCTGATAAAATTAGTTTTAAAATCTTGACTCGACTTTTTAATTATTTGTTTTCCCATTTTCGTCCAAAACTTTGGGTCTTGACTTAACCTATTAATTTGTGTTGATTGCCCATTTAAGATAATTTCTAGGATCTTGACTCGATCCTTGTAATTATTTTATCCTTGGCTGAGTTCTTTGATCTTGACTCGATCTTTGAATTGTTGTTTGTGTGTGCTCCTTGAGGTCTTGACTCGACCTTTAGGATATCTGTTGATCATGTTTAGTATCTGCATCATGTTTTTACATCTTGCATAATTTGTATTTTCCCTAAAACTACGTTTCGATCTGTTCCCTAGCAAAGGGTCAAATAGATGTTATCTCTAGGTCTTTGACATAACTCTCACCACGCGTTACTGCGCAAGTTATATTAAAGAGGGGCAACTGTATACACCACAATTTGACCTCACTGAATCTTAGGCTTCTCCGGGTGAATCTAATGATGAAAATCGAGTGGGATGATGTGCAAAGTCTCTAAACGATTACCGGGAAATGATTCAATTTCAGTACTCCGTGAAACCAAATTGTAAGATCACATCTTTCAAACCTTGAGGCCGCAACCTTCAAACCTTAGGACCTAATTGTTCACTAGCCTAAGTAACTGCACCCGCAGCCTTTAAACCTTGCACCTGTAAACTTCGTTGTCGCGACTGCAACAAGAAACCTATGAAAACCCTAACAAACCTCGGAGCTGCAACCTTCAATGTTGCAACCGCAATGTTCAAAGCTTGCGATCGCAACCTCTTTGGCATCTTCTGAGCTTAGGACGTGTCACCGCCTCATTGGGTGGCATTATCTATAAATACGTACCTTTGGTACAATTTTAGGGGGACACTTTTTAGACATCGATACGCTGTCGCTTTATCGAGTACGATTCGGAGACGTCGGTACTCTGCTACATTATTGACTCACACCTCGACCTGTACTATTGTCCTTTCCCTCCCGGAGTACTAGAATTGGAGCATTTTTCGGGCAATTGGAGGAACAACCATTGTAACCCCATGGATTGAGGATACATCTAGATACCTAATTCCACGTATACCCGCACGATCCCCGATATTTTCCTCTCCACACTTTCTATTCCCCTGGAGAGGTCGGGTTAATTTTCGTATTTCAATTTATAAGTAGCATGATTAGTCTTTAGTTAGTTTATTATTTTCGATTACTTGGTTAGCATGCTTAATTCTAAAATGTTAGTTAATATCAAATTGTACATGCGTCAATTACATTTTTATTTTTGAAATAATTATAATCATTTGGTTTTATTCATTTTAATTACATTGTTAGCATGCTAAACTCTAGAATTTTAGTTAGTCTCAAAATTTTCATGCCTTCGTTTGTGGTTTCAATTAGAGTAAGTCATAATTAGCTTCTATAATTCTACTTCATATTCAACCTTGCACGTCACATGTTAGCCCCTAACACACTATTTACCAAAACTCAGTAAAATAGTGCCTAAATTCCTAGCGATTGCAACAATCAATGTTGCGGGCGCAATATTCTGGCACTTACATCTTTGCGGGTGTAATGATTGATGTTGCGGGTCCAACATTTTGGCTTATTTTCATTGTGACCGTAACCTCTATAGGTTATGGCTACAACCTTCTTGTTGTTCTAATAGCTTAATTCTGCTGTTTTGTTATTCTGTTAATAGCCCGTGAACTCCAGTATGCATTATGTAGTGTAGTATTAGCATGTATAGGATTTAGAATTTTGTTTTAAGATTATTTTCTTCACTTATCGCATGCTATGTCTATCATGAATCCATTAACATAGTTTGTGCATGATTAGGGTTTATCAATTTCTTTAATAGTTTAATGTTTTGCTTATTACATGCGGCTTTTATCATGTATCATTTAGTTTAGATCCAGCATGATTAGGAATTAGGCTTTTTTATGCTTTATTTTATTACGTGGTTAAATATCTAGAATATGTATTTTCTTATTTGATTTTGCTTATTCTCTCTTTGCCCCTATTTTCTGTATTTGCATAAATTTGAGAAATCTAATTAAGAATCAATGGTGATTAGTAGAGGCCAACCTCACGGTTGGGTGAATAGGGTGCCTAACACCTTTCTCGATTCATACCTTAGCCCCCGAACCCATGTTTTCTCTAGTTAAACGTTTTAAAGATCAATGGCTCCTGTTTGTTTTTCTTGATTTTTCTCAAAAATCAAGTGGCGACTCTAATTTTCAATACAAAATGTTTTCAAAATCTTTTGATTTTTAAGGTTTTAATATCTTTTTTTTAAATAACTCTTAAATTCTCCATTTTTGAACCTAACCCAAAATTCTGATGCCACAAGGAGGTAAAGCTAGATGGTATGTTACCTCCCCAATTCTCTCAAGGATTTCAAACGGGCCAATAAAATGCGGCAATAACTTCTTGTTACGGCCAAATCTCATCAAATCTCGGCGTGGTGAAACCTTAAAAAACACATTGTCTCCCACCCCAAACACCAAAGGCCTCCTCCTTTGATCGACGTAATTCTTATGACGACTCTGGGCCGTCACCAAGTGTTGGTGAATCATAGTAATCTTCGCCGCCATTTCTCACACCAAGTCGGGTCCCAAAATTGTTGTTTGTCCCGTATCTGTCCAACATACTGGCGACCTACATGGCCTGCCATATAAGGCCTCGAAAGGCGCCATCATAATATTAAACTAATAGCTATTGTTATACGTAAACTCTGCAAACTGCAAATGATCATCCCAAGACCCCCAAAAATAAAGCACATAAGCTCTTAGCATGTCTTCCAAAATCTGTATAGTACGTTCGGATTGACCGTCCATTTGAGGGTGAAAGGTAGTGATGAAAAGTAGATTTGTTTCCAAAGCTACTTGAAGACTCTGCCAAAAGCGTGATGTAAAATGCGGGTTTCAATCAGAAACAATGGATACAAGTACTTTGTGTAACAGAACAATTTTACTGACATACAGCCTACTCAACATATCCACGAAGTTCTTCACTTGAATGGGAAAATAGTGTGCAACCTTCGTCAGTCTATCAAACACAACCCAAACAGCATCATGCCCCTTTGGCGATCTAGAAAGTACAGATACAAAATCCATTGTGATGTTCTCCCACTTCCATTTTGATACTGGCAATGGCTGTAGCAACCCTGCTAGCCTTTGATATTCTGCCTTCACTTGCTGACAAGTAACGTATCAAGAAACAAACTAAACCACATCTCTTTTCATTCCCTTCAACTAAAACTGACGGCGCAAATCATGATACATCTTGGTGCCTCCCAAGTGCACTACAAGACGAGAATGGTGGAAATCACATAACACATCCCCACGACACGACTCTGGCACAAACACTCTCCTTGCAAATCTAAAACTTTGATCCCAGCTTAAAACCCATCCCTTGGTGTCTTTCCCACTAGCGACATGATCCAGTAACATATGAGCTTCTTGATCTATCAAATAAGCCTCCAAAACAAGAACAATCAACGCAAGTCGTGAAACTACTAAAAATAAGGTCGCATCCTCCTTTGTCTCCCCAAGACACAAATTAAACTCACCAACCTCCCCAAGCATGTCCTACTCTTATATGGCGATAGAAGCTAACGAACCATGAGATCTCCTGCTTAGAGCATCAGCCACAACATTGGTCTTCCTAGGGTGATACTGGAGATCAAAGTCATAGTCTTCCATAAACACCATCCACCGTCGTTGGTGTAGATCTAGATCCTTCTAAGAAAATAAGTATTTCAAACTCTTGTAATTCGAGAAAACTTCAAAATGTCACCGTACAGATAGTGCCTCTATGCCTTTAAGGCAAAAACCATAGCTTCTAACTCCAAGTCATGTGTCAGATAGTTCTTTTCGTGAGTCTTCAACTGTCGAGATTCATAAGCCAAAATTTTACCCTCCTGCATCAAGACACATCCTAAGCCATCATGTAACGCATCACAATAAACTGTGTAACCCAAACCTCATTCCGAAATAACTAACGTTAGTGCACTTGTCAATCTCTTCTTTAGTTCCTAGAATGCCAACTTACAAGACTCACTCCAAACGAACTTGACTCCGTTTCGAGTAAGGCGAGTCATCAGCGCGGTTGGTTGAGAAAAATCTTTCACAAATAGTCGATAGTAACCTGGTAAACCCAAAAGATTGTAGATCTTAAATACATTCTTCGGTCGTTCCCAACTCATCACTGCATCAGTCTTTGAAGTATTCACAGATACTCCATCCCCGGATACCACATGTCTAAGAAACTTCACCTTAGGCATTCAGAATTCACAGTTCTTGAATTTTACATACAGTCGATATTCCCTCAAAAGCTGTAGAACAATACGTAAATGTTCCTTATGTGTTTCTCTCGATGGAGAGTAGATAAGAATGTCATCTACAAACACGACCACAAAACTGTCAAAATATGGATGGAATATGGGTTAATCAGGTCTATGAACATCGCAGGAGTGTTCGTCAAACCGAATGAAAAAACCAAAAACTCGTAGTGACTATAACGAGTTCAGAAGGAAGTCTTCACAATATCCTCTTTCCTGATCCTCAATTGATGATATCCTAACCTCAAGTCAATATTCCAAAAATAAATTGCACCCTTTAATTGATCAAAAAAATCATTAATCCTCAGTATAGGATACTTGTTTTTCACTATTACCTAATTCAGCTTTCAATAATTAATACACAATCTCAAGGACCCATCCTCCTTTTTGGAAAACATGGTCGGAGCTCCCCATGGCAACGTACTCAGGCGTACAAACCCCTTATCAAGTAACTCCTAAAGCTGTACCTTAAGCTCTCGCAACTCTACTGGTGCAAAATAATAAGACGGTATTAAAATAGGAGCAGCTCACGGGACAAGTTTGATTGAAAACTCTACCTTACGACTGAGTGGCAACTCAAATAGATTATCAAGAAAGACATCTAGATAGTCACAAACCATAGGGGACACTCTCCTAGAACCTTAACCGCCTCATCCAACATGAGAGCAAAAAAGAGGAAACTAAGGTCTCCTCAATTGCACACAACACCGGGTATGGGCACTGAACCATTGTTCCGATCACCCATGAAACAAAAATAGTCACCCTCAAGTGTACAAATTAAAACCCTCCGTCGATCACAATCGATATAGGCACTATAGGTGGTCAGCTAAACCATCTCTAGGATGATATCAAACGTGGTCATGTCAAGAATGATGAAATCAAACTCTAAACAGCGGTCGGCGACCTCTAACTCATAGGATCTACAAACTCCTCCTAACGCCACGTTCCCACTGGCCGGAGTCTCTACACACAGCGTGCTACCCAACGAGCCAATCTCCAACCCCAATGCAGATGCAAACGCAAATGAGATAAAAGAATGTGATGCTGCTGTGTCGATAAGAACACTGGCCAAAGAACTATACACTAAGAGAGTACCTCTGATAACTAAGATAGTCATTGTAGCATCAAGCACGACCAATGTCTTAGAGGATCTGGGATCTGTGAGGGTGTACACTCAACCCTGCGTTCCCCTAGTTTACCCACCATAGCTCTGCATTACGGGCTGTTGCACTGACTGAAATGAGGTACCCCCTTCCATAACCTTGGAAGTTCGAGCTGTTGGTTGTTCCTACGGCTACCAATAAGTCTGTCGTCCCTGTACAGATTGAACAACTGGTGCACCTATTGTGCTCTGTACACTCCCTCCCTAAGGGCATTTCTTTTGAAAGGGCCCTGGTTAGCCACACTCAAAACAAATTGGTGGCTATATCTTCTGGCACTGGACATGTACTGAACTCTAGAACTGTCTCTTCTACGAACAATCTAATGCACGATGGTCTAGATGCCTGCACCGATACCAAATGAGCTTCCTCTGCTCTGACCTTCCTAATGAAGCCACCGAGGGTGCTGATGCAGATAATTGCTGCTGATATGATCTCGCAGGATGAAAATTAGGACCGAATGACCTATGTCACCTATTCATGCACCCCTCAGACTACGCACCTCCTCCACCCTGTTGGGTCCTGCCCTCTCTAGCCCTGCGTGTTTCATTCAAGGTTTTTTTTACAGTGATGACTAACTCCATTAAATTCAAAAATACGCGCAACCTCAAAGCCGCTACTCGATCTCTGATTGTAGGTCTCAAACTCCTCTCAAACCTCTTTGCACGTAATTCCTCTATAGCTATAACTTCCTGTGCAAAACAGGACAAGCTGGTGAACTCCGCCTCATACTGAACCACAGTTGTCACCCCTTAGGTGTGAGAAAGGAATTCCTCCCGATAAAGGTCTTTAGAGGACTCAGGAAAGTATTTCTTCAGAAATACATTGGCAAAAGCTGCCCACGTACCCTCCACAGTAGTTTTGGCAAATTTCCACCACTCATGGGTGTCACCCCTCAGCTGTGAAATATGATAAATGCTACCCTCAAGTCATCCTCGACTATATGCAATGTATCCAGAATTCTTTTCATGAGTTCTAGCCATTTAGTGGCCACTTTGGGATCAAGATCCCCGATAAAGGTAGGAGGGTCAAGACGTTGAAACTCCTACATCTCAACACTTGACCTTGGCTCAAGTACTTTTGCCCCTCCACTAGTGGTCTTATCTAACTGACAGATGGAACCCACAATCTCACGTAGAAACTCTACCCTCATCTACTAATCCTTGGGGAGCATTAGCATCCCCAGCATCAGGGATTGGCACATTCCCTTGGCCTAAACCACGGCCACCGCCTCGACCACAACCTTGTTATCTCCGTGCAAACATTACTTCTATATGAAAGAAATACAGAATATAACAACATAATATTCAATTCATCATGTTATTACCAACACATGTCATATAATCAGGCTAACACTTAGCCATTTAAGATCAAGCAGATGTACTCCACGTACTGAGGAGCATCAACAAGAGTGATGAGTTAATATAGGTAACCTACTTAGATTTCTTGCTAGAAAGTACGTCATCCAAACACATTTTTAACTTGGCCTCTAAGTTTGTTAATCCAAATGCCCGAAAGTAAGACTAATCAATCCCAAGGTCCAACCTTCATGCTCACGTATACACGACATCTTCATGTTCAACAAGTTATCATTCTTATATTATCAAAACATTTAAACACATGTAATCAAGCACATGCAACTATCCTCATAAGGTGATGCAATCTCTCCCATAGCTCTTAAGTATTCGAACCCAGAGCTTTGATACCAAGTTGTCACGCCCCAAAACCCGAGTCACACGAACCACTCAAGAAAAATCCTTTTTGAGATACCAGGATCCATCAAAACCACTCGAATCCAAACGGATCCAAGAATGTAAACAAAAGAGAGCTTAGAACCTTTGAAACACGCACTTTCGAGGGTTTATTTTATGTAAAAGAATAGCCCTAAAAGAAGAGAGGCCACAGCTCCCAAGAGCCAAGATGTAAAACAACGACCAAAAGATCGCTCGAGCAGTCTTTGCATGCCCATTGGTCTGCCATGCCAAAACACAAACCAGTGAGTATATCTCGACCGCTCGATAGACCGCTTGAGTGGTCTGTCGAGCAGTTTGACTCTGAACCCTTTTTCAAACACCTCATTTGAAAAGCCAACACTTGAACTTTTTCTCAACCTTTTTGAAAATTCTCAAGGCATAACAAGCCAACTAAAACGTGATAAAACAAGGTTCAAAATTCTCCTTCGAGACACAAGAGTTGATATAAAGCATAAACCAATTGAAAACCATTTATTAAAACGTTGAGATTAAACGAATGAGAAACGTTTCATACAACCGTGAAATAAAAATAACCAACTCCTGGTTCCTCTCATTAGCATACAAATATTACATGCATTGATATCAGGGGCTCAAGGCTTACAAACATAAATTATATGTCCAAAAAAAAAAACGTCATTACATGACCCATTAACAAAATGACAATAACTATCGAACAACAAACTACTAATAATAACAGAAGAGTTTTGTTTTCGCCTCCTCCAAAGCTCTCTGAGATCAAACTACGTGATTAAATTCACCTGAAAGGTTTTTAAAATCCCACAACGTTAGCTAAAGCCCAATAGGAATAGACTAGCATGAATCAAAAGCATAACACGCAATCACGAATTATATAAACAATTTGACTACACAAGTTTCCAAAAAGATTTTTCATCCTTAAAACCACATATTTTCATATAATCACATAACGTCCAACAGTTTAATAAATTTAAACAACACGTTATTTTTCAATCAGGTTTTCACAACCCACAATGATTCATATGTACCAACTCTATCGCCCCGGGAGCAAAGGTAACAATTATAGACTCTTTTCCATTAATCTATTTTCGGGGCATCTAATGACCCACTAGTTAATGACAAGTTCTACATGTGGTTACAACAATAAACACATCCCAATAGGGAAACTACTTTTATTTATGGGGAATAACCCGAAGAAACGAAGAACCTACTTTGTGCAAATTTTTGGACCTTCACCAAAAAGTAATTGAGGTCCACGTACACACATTATTACGAAAAATCTATAGAATCATTAAAAAGGCACACAGCACAACTACAAAAACGTTTGTAAATACACATAACCATGTACAAAACGTCCAAAGCCATTCAGCCACGTCGTCCATATAACCATGGAGATCGACTAACATTTTCAAAATGTTCCCACCATCTCAACTGAGTCGTTTAAAATCAAGACTCAACTCCAAAGGTTAGCTCCAAATCTCCAAAACTATGTTTTTACAACATATACATAAATTCTTTCAATTTTCAAAACTCACATTTCTGAAAATCACGGACACATACGTTCACCAATTTTGTAATAAACCATAAAAATGCAAAACATGCTTTTTATCCAGCTAAATAAGGTTTAAACGTGAAGTTCAACATTTATAGTATTTAAAAACGGTAAAAATGTGTATAATCATATGTAGCACCCTTTTAAAGCTAGATAGTCTAGAATCCTACCTTAGAGAGTTAAAAACTCGACGCTTTAAATACCAGCAAGAAACCAAAGCCGCTAAAATGAGATTCCGTTTGGATGAATGCTAAGCCCACGACGCGCATAATGATGATCAACTATTGCAATGCCAAAAACCAAGTTCGTAGAAAGCCAAAAGCTAGAGAAATAGGCTAGATTTGATCTTTCTTCCAAGAGAAGAAAAGGGAAGCTTGTTAGAGAAGCTTTGGTCTAAAAACCAAGGCAAGAGCTGGAACTTTATATAACCCATGCAGACAGGCTGCTTGAGCGGTCTAAGGACCGATCAAGTGGTCCTACCCAAAAAGAAAATCGACTTTCTATAACAATGTCTAACAGGACCAGAATTGAAACTAATATGTATATCTAAGTTATCACATGCATAAAACAAATATAAATATGATTTTCTATAAAGTTTAAAACAATAACTAGCACGTTACATATATACCTAACAAAAAAAAAAAACCCGGTCTCACAGTCTGTGCTATATTACTGGTCATATGGTCAGTGCTTGGTCACATAGTCTGTGTTATGTTTACGTATTTTTGTAGTTTGAGTTACGCCCATATAGTTTGTGCTATGTCATCATGGTATGTGCCATGGCCTCATAATCTCATAATGTGCTTTGGTCGTATATAGTCAGAGCTACATTCTTATCAAATCCCTTTAGAATAAAAATGACGTAGCCGAGGCAATGTCATCTCAATCACTCGAGTTATTACCGAGTGATTTGAGTAGTTTGAGTTTCTTTGTGATTAGCTCAAGTATGGATTATTTGGTTATTAGAGTCAATTCAGGTGATTTCGGCTCAATTGACCTGAGTAATTTCGAGCAACTCAATTGACTCGAGTTGTTTTGGCTCTCTGGGCTTTCTGGGCTTGCTTTGGCATCCATTAGTCCTTTTGAATTGAGGAGTTTATTGCTCGAGTGATCCGCTTAAGTTGTTTATCTTACTTGATGAAATATGTCCGATTGAGATGCCTTCAGGTTTCAGCTGTTTAGGCCGAAATATTTGCTCGAGCTACTCGGTCATTACGGCTTGAGTACCTCGATTACATTGCTTGATTCATATCTTGAGGGAATTTTAGAAGATTATTGTTGCCTGGGTTTTGTTATACGGCCCCTTTCCAGGGGACTTGGGCTCGGTCCGCCGTTGAGGACGTTTCTCCAGACTACAATTCGCACAACAAAGACCATACGATTTTCAAGCTGGGTTATTCCCGGTTCGGTCGCCGTTACTAGGGGAATCCTTGTAAGTTTCTTTTCCTCCGCTTATTGATATGCTTAAACTCAGCGGGTAGTCCCG
>JAULJZ010124072.1:0-11118 GCA_032270985.1 Heliamphora pulchella
AGAGAGAGAGAGAGAGATATGTGAGGATCAGGTATCTCGGACGTGGAAGACGGATGGATTTTTGATAACAAGGTCATACATGTGAATGGAATTGAACCTGGAAAAGTCCCTTGGAAGAGAGATTAGGTCAATTGAGGTATGGTTGTGGAATTGAAATAGGTCTGGTTCACCCTCATAGTACCTCTCCCACCCCAAGTCGGTCAGAATTTGCTCCAGCAAGGTGTATGATGACACCACCTGACCCGTCGGCAAGTGCACCAACACTTTTCTCCTCGCCAAGTTGCTGCCACCTCCCCCCTGCCTTCCCTCAGTTGCCGGCGCCGCCCCCACCCCCGCTGCCGCCGGATTCTGTCTACGAATCACCCCATCCTTGAACATCCATACACCTGACATTCAAAAGATTTTATCTGGGTTGGGTTGTTCTTGGCTTGATTTTAGTTGAAAATTTAGGGTTTTTCTCCCCTTAGCTACAGGATGTAGAAAGAAGAGGAAGCCCTAGAAGGTGTATATATGTGTGAGGGGATAGATAAAACAAGACCAAAAATATTCTTGTAGTGGCCCCCTTGGTGGGAGTGGATGAGTTCTCCATAATGTAATAATTGTGAAATGCATGATTTAAGGTCATATAATATAAAATAAGAAATTATAGTTAAAAATTTAAAAAATTTAGTTTTAACGTGTAATGTCTATCAATAAAGATTTTAATGCGCGAGATTCATTTATGTAATTTTTTTCGAAAATACCTTGCAAACAAATAAATTTATCTGTTTGATATTTATCTGTGTTTAATATGCAAACAGATAAATTTATCTGTTTGCATATTAACACAGATAATGCAAACAGATAAATTTATTTGTCTGCTTATTTATGCATAACAGATAAATTTATCTCTTTGTAAATCAATACAAATAATGTAAACAGATAAATTTATTTGTATTCTTTATACATGTTTTTAAAAGGTTCAGATACATTTATCTGTGCTTTTTATACGTGCTTTCAATACGACAGATAAATTTATCTGTGTTCTTTACACGTGCTTTCAATAAAAGACAGATAAATTTATCGGTGTTCTTTATACATATTTTGAAAAGGTACAAATAAATTTATTTGTTTGAGAGTATTTTTGTTCCAAAAAAATCTTGTGCGTTAAAACTTTTATGAGGATGGATATTACTCGTTAAAAAATCTTATACTAGATGAAAAAAACAGTAAACGGCCTATAAATGGACTATTTACTAATTTTTCATATAAAATAATGTATTATGCAATATATTATATAATATATAGCTGTTGAATCAATGCATTATATAAAAATTACATAAAAGAGGATTCTCATTTGAAGTGAGAAGGATGATGATACGAATTAGCAATTATTCAATCAATAATGTTATAATAACCATCCTATTCTACCAAATTTTATTTACTATCTCATATGGTATCATTGTATTAGTTCCTAAGATCTACTATTCAAGTTTATTTCTAATACAATAATGACAAACCATTTAACAAATAATATTTAGTAAAATAAGTTAGTCATGGTATCGGTATTGTTACTCATTGTTTTCACAGTAAGTACAATTGATACTCTTGCAATTTGGTAACTATTGTTATATTTATTGTATTATTTAATAATTAAAGTGAAACATTATTTAAAAAGAATTGAATAATTTCTGGATCATAGAATGCTTGTCTTTGAGAAGAATCTAGATATTGTAGGTCCCTTTTTGTTAAGATACGAGAAATGGTCTTTGTAAATGATAAAAGAGTGATATTTTGGATTGTAGGGTTAAGGAGAATCTTCTTAAGGCTTTACTATTCAATGGATAGAATTGTGCATGGGTTCAACTAGGGTGGGTGAATGTTGTAGCATAAAATGAAAAATACTAATAAGAAAAGAACAATGCAAAAGACACAATTTACGTTGTTCATCCAGAACTAAAATTATGTTATGGAGTTGCAATGACTTTTAATATGATAGAAAGCGGTACAAAGTTATAAAAAAATGGTTTACCTTCAAAAACCTAAAATCTTATTTATTTGATTTGCACGTACAGAATAAAAGAAAATAAGTTGCAAATACATAAACAATCAAACACACACAAGACATGAGATTTTTACGTGAAAAAATCCAATTAAGAAAAAACTACGGGACTTATCTAAGACCAAACGACACGCATTATAATCAAAGTTTTGGTTACAAAAAACTCTTACAATACTCAATTGAATCATCACCTATTGAAAACGAGTCTTTTTGTCGGATCCTCGTATAACAAATATGTGCTTGTCTGCCGTCGAAATTCTCCTTTGGTCTTCTTCACTAGAGACTCCTCTCAAGTCCTTTAGAAACAATCTTCTGGTATATGAATAATATCTTAAAGCTCCCATGACTGTATAAATCTATTCAGATTAAAATCTCTCAATCTCTCCTAGCCTTTAGAAGTATTTGGCCAAAAGCCATTTATCTCGCTTATAACGGTTGCCCTCAACATAAAACAAATCAACTACTTATAACAAAACTCTAATGACAAATTAAGAAACAAAACGTGTATAAAATCGATCAATCGGTGAACAGACCGATCGATTGGTGAACATAAGCACTCGGTAATTATCAAGACTGCACTAGGGTTGATCTTCTGCAAAAAGGACCGATCAATTGGTGAACATAAGTACTCGGTAATTATCAAGACTGTACTAGGGTTGATCTTTTGCAAAAAGAATAGATCGATCGATGAACAGACCGATCGATCGGTGAGAGCTTCTTCTCGGTTCTTTCACTTACTAAGGCAGAAACTTTTAAATCCTATCCATAGAAAAAAATTTTCTAAGAGCAAACAAACATTAAATCATTGAATGGTTATATAAAAAATATTGTCACAGATTTGTCAAAAAGAGATAGCCTATAAAGGAATGTAAAAACCTAACAATCTCTCCCTTTGACAATTCTGTGACAAAAAAAAGAAACATGCAATCCATTCAATAATCCATCCAAATAACAAAACGAATGTGACTGTTATCATCTATCCAACCAACAAAAAGAATGTTACAAAAAAGAATGTTATCCATTCATCCAAAATCCAATTACAAAAAAAAAATGTTATCCATCCATCCAAAATCCAAATGTGACACGAAGAATGCTATCCATCCAAAAGCCACCCTTCTCCCCCTTCGGCATTGAATTGCCGAAAAAAAAAAAAAAAGAAACCAAAACCATTAGGACCCCAAACTAATATAAACCCAAAAAAAGAAGTCATTAAGTCGAGCATCACTAATCACGAAGCAGGGGAAAGATGAGAAATGATATACGCCATGAACTTTTGCATCTCTTTTCACGTCTCCTGTTGATAGTGAATCAGGTCACGAACATCGACACGCAGGAGACTAACCTCATCCTCGAGACGCTCCAGATGGGCTAGGACTTCCCCCCTAAGAAGATCCATCTCAGGGTCAAAACCAAGCTCATCCGCAGCATCATCAGGAATGCCTTGACGAGAAGAACCTGTAAGAGAAAGAGTCTTGAAAATATGGGATGCGCTCTATTTGAGGGTCGTTTTGGTGATGGGCCAGGATAGGTGTTTTAGAATGGTAGGATATGTGCCAGTATGAACCTTGAGAACATAAAGAGACCAAAGAAACCGAGTAATGAGAAAATCAAAAGGGAGACCGAGAGTAGATTTACCCCCCATAATTCAAACAATACGCAGAAAAATCATGTCACTAACATTAACAGTCTGCTGATTAGCAATGGCCCATAAAATGTAGCCATATTATTGGGATATCTCAGAAGAGTGACCTTTGGGGTCAATGTTAGCACACACGATGAGGTTAAGAAGATGAAAGGTGGTGGTAAGATCACGTTGGGGAATAAGAACCCCGGCCACCCAAAAACGAGAGACACCACATAAGTCCGAGGCAATGGGTCCGTAATCAAAAGTATTCCATGAAAAGTAGTGAGGGCGAGGAAAATCAGGGTCAACAGGACGAGACTTTAAGCCAAGCCAAGAAGCAACCATATCAGGAGAAAGAGAAAAAGAAACACCCCGAACATGACCGATATAGGTGTCTACCTCATCGGCCTTTTCGGTCAACGAGTTGCAAAAATTCCGAACAAAAGATAGATGGACAGACAGAGAGACATCAAAATGCAAGAGATTTTGTCAGTTCAATGCATGAACAGCGTTAATGGCCGAATTATCAGGAAAGTCTCGGAGCACTACATTACGTTCTAACAAGACAGGGCGCTTTTCAAAAGAGTCATTGAATTAGAGGAAAGAAGCTTTATTTTGAAAACGACGTTCGAAATTAGAAACAACCCCTACACCGGTGAATTTGGCTCGATATTTTGGAGCCATGCCAGATAAACCGAGAGAGTACCACTCAAATAACCAAAACGAACACCTAAGAAACAGAAGCCCCCTCCCCAAACCAAGGAGAAAAACAAAGAGAGGACAACAAGGGAGCACCAACTAAGAACCACACGACGAAGGAGAGAAGAAGAAAGACCAACAAAAAAAATGAAAATATAAAAACATATATATAGCATAATCAACACCAACAAAGCATAGATAAGGAAAAAAAATTGTAAATGAAAAGATGAAAAACATAAAAAAAATCTAGATACTTACTTGAGACCAAGTGAGCAACACGATGATCACCAAACCAATGGTCAGAGACGAGAGAAAAGAAAACCTAATGAAAGTGAAAGAAAAAGAAAAAACAAAACATCACAAACCCTAGACAGCACTAACAAGGAATAAAGTGTAAATTGAAGAGTAGAAGACAGAAGAGGAAACTTACGGGCTTAGGGAGTGATGGCCGAAGAACACAATTCTTGAGGGGCAGGAAAGCCACAATGTGGAGCACCAGGAAGAGAGAGAATGGAACACAACCGAATGACAAAAAAAACTAAGCGCAAAAAATATGATGGCCTTAGTAGAATAGACCGATTAATCCGTCTAAGGACCGATCGATCGGTCATAGATACGCTTCAGTTCTTTTGAGCAGGGAGGCAGGGAAGCTGAGAAAGGCACAAGACTGGTTGATAGATAGATGGATCAGTCTATTGAGCGGGAAAAAAAAAGGGGGCTAAACATACCATATAAACACAAAAAGGTATAAAAAAATGAAAAAAAAAACTTTTGATTTTGTGGAGTGAGAGGAAACAAAAAAACTTGTTTCAACCAAGGCTCCACGAAAGTGATACCCACCAACACACAGCGAGACTCAAGCTGACATCGAGTTCAATTTCAACACACTCATATTTGCACTGAACAGCATTAAGATAGAATTCTATATAACATAGTAAGTGTGTGAGATGAGGTGACCAGAAAAATTAGGTTTGCTCAAAATATCGAAGCAAAACATATTGAATATCTTAGCCAAATCAGATGACCAAAAATCACACGAAAAGCACATGATTTTCGACACAAACAACCTTGTCGGATAAACTCCCCCTTGATCAAAGCCAAACATAAAGCAAGAAAATGGATGCCACTGGCGACTGCCACACTAAGACGAACGAGGAAGCAAAGTCCGTTTAGATAGCCATTTCTAGAAACGAGCATCTCAACAGTTAAAGCAAGCAAAGGTAGCTTTTACACTAATCCGAATGAAAAGACAAGGTTCGCATACATAGTTATTTCCTCAAACAAGATTAGCCATAGGCACAACGATCAAGGTGGCTGCACACTAATATGTACGAAAAAGCATGGTACGCATAGGTAGCCATTCCCTCGATCAACACAAAAACATGAAAAGCCGAGATCAAGGAGGAATTTTAACAAAGAGATTATGAAAGTCGAAGACATACTACTTTTCATGCAAGCAAGGAAAACCTGATACTAAATAAGAACTCATACATCATTTTACTTCTAGGATATGGCAAACCTAAAGTCCTGAGTTAAGACAAGAATGTACACAATAGAATTAAGACGGAATGCATTTCAAGAGCAATATGACTGAGACGACACTGAACAACAGAGGCATTACAAAAACTCAACGTTTGATGAAAGAACACAGATGCGAAGAGTCTAAGGTATACACAGATAAAAAAAACACAAAAAACCCCTTTTTTTAAAAAAAATCACTCGACAATGCAGACTTCAAGAGTCTTTATGAGAAACTCAAACTGAAGATGCTCAAGAGGTTTGGTTAAAATGTCGACTCTTTGAAATTCAGTATCTATGTTCTCAAGAACAATGGTACCGTCTTCTACAAAGTTCCGAATAAAATGGTGACGAATATCAATATGCTTGGTTCGAAAATGTTGAACTGGGTTCTTAGATATGTTTATCGCACTAGTATTGTCACAATACAACACAATCGAACCCTGTTCAAAACAATCGATAGATAGCATTTGCTTCATCCATAGAAACTGAGTGCAACCACTCCCAGCTGCTATGTATTCGGCTTCAGCTGTGGAAAGAGAGATAGCATTCTACTTTTTACTATGCCAGGAGACAAGATTGTTTTCTATGTAGAAACACCCATCAGACGTACTTTTTCTATCCTTGATACTCTCGGCCCAATCAGCATCTGAAGATCCTACGATGTCAGAAGTTGTATCATAGGTGAACCAAATCCCATACCCAGAAGTCCCATTCACATATTTAATAATACGTTTGACCGCCTGAAGGTGAGACTCCTTGGGACAAGCCTGATATCTAGCATAAACACTCGCTGTCAACTACAAGAGACTACCAATCATGCTTCGATATATGGTCTGGTCAACTGGTTTGCCAGACTCATCTTTGAACAACTTAGTGGTGACGCTCATCGGGGTTGGGCATGCTTCGCGTTTTCTAGACCAAGTTTTTTGATAAGATTCCTAGCATACTTGGATTGAGAAATAAATATACCAAACTCAGTTTGTTTGACTTAAACCTAAGAAGTAGTTCAATTCACCCATCAGACTCATATCAAATTCATTACTCATTTTTGTCAAAAATTCTTTCACTAATGAGTTGTCAGTCGACCCAAATACTATGTCATCAACGTAGATTTGAGCGATAAGAATATCCTTGTTTTGAATGAAAGTAAACAGGGTTCTGTTAGCACCACCTCTAGAAACACCTTTCTCCAACAAGAATGAGGTTAACATATCATACCAAGCTCAAGGAACTTGTTTCAACTCATAGAGAGCTTTTCTCAATTTTAGAACATGATTATGCAAGGATGGGTCGACGAACCATTTAGGCTGTTCAACATATGTCTCTTCTTTAAGATCGCCATTCAAAAACGCACTCTTAACATCTATTTGAAATAATTTAATGTGGAGCTTACATATAATGGCAAAAAGAAGTCTAATCGATTCAAGACGAGCTACTGGGGCAAATGTCTTATCAAAATCAATTCTTTCAACCTAAGTATAACCCTGAGCAACTAGCCTAGCCTTATTTCTAACAACTTCACCAAATTCATTTGTTAATGGTAGAACAAGTAGTATTCACAGTTTCTTCCCAAAAATATTATGACAGATTCTTGTTATGCAGCATAACACGAGCTATTTCTTGAATAACCCAATTTTTCTTTTCAGCCACTTCATTTTGTTAAGGAGTTTTAGGGGCAAAAAACTCATGATCTATGCCCAAATCTTCACAAAAGGAAGTAAAGTCAAAGTTTTCAAACTCCTTACCACGATTAGATCAATTGCGGATAGCAGAGTTGTAGGACTTGGGTTTTTCATTTTGAAGCTTAAGAACAAGAGTTTGGAAAACAGAAAAAATTTCAGACTTCTCTCTCAGAAAATTAACTCAAGTAAAACGAGAGAAATCATCCACGGCCACAAAAATGTATTTTTTCTTTCCTAAGCTTTCTGTCTTCGTTGGTCCCATCAAGTTCATGTGAATCAGCTCCAGAGGAGCTTTGGTGCCTAAGGTATCAGTCTTCTTATGAGGAACTCTAGTCTGTTTACCTATCTAACAAGCACCACAAACATGATTCAATGGGCTACCCAACTTTGGAATTCCTTTGATCAACTCTTTATTAGCAATTTTAGATAACTCCTTGTAATTAACATGTTCAAGTCTTCGATACCACAATTTCGCATCATTGATTTTGATAAAATTATAAGTTTTAGCATTTAAAGGAATAATACCATAACAATTATCAGATGTTCTAACACCATGCATAACTGTTTTATCTTTTTTATCTAAAATAATGCAGTTATTTTTGAAAAAATGCACCTCATGATGAGTGTCACACATTTTATTAATGCTCAAAAGATTTGCCTTTAAACCGTTAACCAAAAGAACAATTTCCAATTTGAAAAGTCCAGGGAAATAAATAATATCTTTTCCTATGATTTTAGTGAAATTTTCATCCCCGAAAGTTACCTTTCCACCATTATATGACTATAATAAAGCAAATAAAGACCTGTCCCCTGACATATGTCGAGAGCATTCACTGTCAAAATACCACATGTGTAAACTTTGTGCTCTCATAGCAATCTGAACCACATAAGCTTTTAGATTTTTAGACTGAATCCAGACTTTTCTAGTTTTCACAGGAACATACTCTATCGAATGTATTCTAGGAGTCTTAGGTAAAGATGGTCTCTTAAATTTCACAGGATAGCTCAAGCGAGACATGTCATGCAATTTAAAATAATATGGTCTAATATGGCCTCTCACTCCATAATAATGACAAATGGGCACAAACGTCTTATCAGTTATGGACATGCAATGCAAAAGTTTACAATAAAGACAAATGCGACCCAAAATGCCCCAATGATAATAGATAGGAAGAGAGTTAGATTTTCTTACCTCCTTACTTTGTGTGGTGGCCTTACTTCTCGTGTTGTTTCCACTTGACTTTATTTTGAAAACTTCATCATGTTCACTGCTTTTAACACTCACTCCTTCATTTTGCTTGGCTTTTACAAACCTAGGAGTTGCTTTGAGTTTTTTAGTTGATTGCATATTTGTGGAAGTCCCAGCAAATCCCAGTCCAGCTCTGTCACTTGCTGCCTTCTGATCTTCGAGTAATCCATCTAATGTAATTGAACCTGTATTCTAACGCTTAAAAGTAACATTAGCATTGTTCAATTTATTTTTAAGATCAGTTATTTTATTCTCTAACTCAGACATTCGAGAAGATTTATCATCATTTAACAATATGAATCTTTCCTTATCTTGTTTACAGTTTTCTAACCTAATGCACAAGATATTCAATTCAATTTTTAAGTCTTCTTCTTTTGCTTGAATCATCAGTAGCTCTTACGTAAGTTTCTCTTTCTCACTTTCACAAGTTTTAAGTTGGAAAATAAATTTTGCACATTTCTTAATCAACACATAACTCTCCTTGTAGAGCTTATCGTAAGCTACCTGGAGAGTGTCACTATCTTTTCCTTCATAATTATTATGTTTGATTCTTCTTTTTCACATTCACTCACATTCTCATCTATATCAGTTTTACTCGCCTCCTCATGAATAAAAGCAACAAAGGCAATAACATGATCGTCATCATACTGGTCATCATGTTCATCACTTAACTCAGGTTCACTTTTATCATCCCAAGTTAAAATAAACACTTTTTGCTTCTTTTTCATCTTGTTAGGACATTCCTGAGTAATGTGTCCAATCCTTTGCACTCATAATACTGGGGGCCAGGGTTTAGAGATTTTTGCCCCTTTTTGTCAAAGAATTTGGGACCATTCTTAGTTTTGTCGTTTCCAAAGCGCTTCTGAGATTTGTCGTCCTGGTTAGGCTTTTTGTCTTTTCAAAATTTTTTAAATTTTTTGACGAATATAGCCATCATCTCAAGATTGAATTCATTGTCAGAATCACTAACAAACCCTTGAGCTGAGGTGAAAACAAATTTTTTTGAAGTTTTATGATTTTGAAGATTTAGTTCGTAAATCTGCAAGTTTCCAACCAAACTTTCAACTATGATAGAGTTAATGTCTTTACTTTTCTCTATTGCAGTGACTTTTGGTTGGAAACGTTCGGGAATGAATTTCAAAATTTTTCGAATAATTTTAGAGTTAGAGATCTTTTCACCAAGATTAAATGAAGCGTTAACAATGTCACTTAACTTAGCGTAAAAATCGTCAAATTTCTCGTCTTCTTTCATATGAAGGGTTTCAAAACTTGTAGTATGATGTGAAAATTTAGAGATTTTTACAGTTTGAGTTCCTTTATGAGTGAACTGAAGAATGTCCCACGCTGCTTTAGCTAAGTCACATGTGCTTATTCTAAGAAATTCTTCCTGTGTGACCTCGCTAAAGATAGCGTTCATAACCTTGTAGCGTTCACAACCTTACTATTCCACTCGGTATTCTCAAAATCAGTCCTTTCCCATTTAGCCGAAGGCTTAAGAATGCTTTTTTCATCAACAGTCATGGTTAGGTAAGCATACCTTTCAGTAACAGCTAACCAGACCCTCTTATCAATGGACTTAAGAAAAGTCCTCATCCTGACTTTCTAAAAAGGGTAGTTAGTTCCGTCGAGAATGGGAGATCTACCTGTAAACGCACCTTCTTTCAGATAATCCATAAGTGAAAATCAAATAAAAAATAGGATTAACAAGAGTCCTGTTGTGATATCAATTGAAAAAATGATTTACCTTCAAACACCTAAAATCTTATTTGTTTGATTTGCACGTACAGAATAAAAGAAGATAAGTTGCAAATAAACAAACAACCAAACATACACAAGACATGAGATTTTTACGTGAAAAATTCAATTGAAAAAAAATTACGGAATTTATCCAAGTTCAAACGACACACACTATAATCAAAGTTTTGGTTATAAGAAACTCTTACAATACTCAATTGAATCATCAACCTGTTGCAAACCAGTTTTCTTGTCGAATCCTCGTACACCAAATCCGTGCGAGTCTGCCATCGAAATCCTTCTTTGGTTTTCTTTACTTGAGACTCCTCTCAAGTCCTTTAGAAACAATCTTTTGGTATATGAACAGTATCTTAAAGCTCCTATGACTGCATAAATCTATTTTGATCAAAATCTCTCAATCTCTCTTAACCTTTAGAAACATCTGCCAAAAGCCATCTATCTTGCACACAACGGCTGCCCTCAACATAAAAAAAACTACTTATAACAAAACCCTAATGACAAATTAAGAAACAAAACGCGCATAAGACCGATCGATCGGTGAACATAA
>JAULJZ010124083.1:0-11118 GCA_032270985.1 Heliamphora pulchella
GCCTATTTATTCTTATTATTGGTAGCTTATTATAATTATAATTATGTGTGTGTGGGTATATGGTTGTAATGGTGTTCCTTTGTATTTAATATAAATAAGATTGTTCGTCTACCAGTTTGGTACGGCTTTTCATTATTCTTAACACGTAGGTAAGCCGAAATCATACAATTCTTTTATTCTTTTACAGTGATGTTGATGGCTGCATTAAACTGGGGTTTGACAAATCTAATAATCAAAGCAGATTCACAGTTGGTGGTCAAGCAAGAAACGTGAGAAAATGTTATAAAGGAGGTAAGATTGGCCAAATATCAGAAAACCACAGACTTTTCAAAAAGTTTGTCAAGGTAGCTATGGAACGTTCCCCTTGGGCCAATAAACTACAGCCCGACGAACTCGCTACTCTAGCTACAAAGGCCTATGTATCACATGCAACTTTGATGATTGAAATCTTCAAAATAAGTGCCCCTTTGCTCGGTAAAAGACCTTTTAGCAACTGAAGAGATGAAGCTGTCGAAAAAAACTAGTGCCACCCTATACTATACAAGTTGAGAGAAAGAGAGGTGCGTTGACTGAATTAATTTTTTTTACAATTTATGAAGGCATCTTA
This sequence comes from Heliamphora pulchella, assembly GCA_032270985.1. Lineage (NCBI taxonomy): Eukaryota > Viridiplantae > Streptophyta > Magnoliopsida > Ericales > Sarraceniaceae > Heliamphora > Heliamphora pulchella. The sequence goes on from JAULJZ010124083.1 coordinate 608, forward strand.
TGTACTTTTGATGTCATTATGGCACCAACGATATTTGATACATAAAAAATAAAAATATCATTATTTCATGTATTAATGATGCAGTTGTTATCATTATTTTATGTATTTACGATGTAATTATTGCCCAATGATTCCAGTTTAATTCCAATTGACCTAATAGTTAAACGGGCAATCCTTGTCTCCTTGACTCAATCTCATTTCTGATTCCCTTACAGTCTATTTTTTAAATATCCACTACAAAACCAAATTGTACAAAAAGAAAGGCCATCTAAATATTTGAAAGAGTACTGGATGCACAAAATCCAAACAAGGCTATTTAAGGAATTAAATTCAAGGTTAACATACGCAGAATTAGGGAACACAGAACTTGCATTAGCAATGCAGGTCTTGTCAGGGTACGATGGTAGAAAAAACCCAATAAAATATATCAAATATTGGAAATATAGGTAGCAGAAGAATAACAAACCTGGAACTCAATAGGTGTGATTGTTCTTCCTGTGTTGGAGACTTCATCACACTGCACAATGCAGTAAAACGCAAGACATAATACATTGCACCCTACAGCCTAGATGTATCACTTGTTAAGAGTGACGGTACTTGTACAGGAAAACAAAAAGTTTCAAAGAGTTTGCAGAAATACAGATCACAATGCAATATCATTACACCATCTACGTAGATACACTTACAAATGCTTGGGGGAACGTCCAAAACTTTCCAAATAAAATGTAGTGTCATTTTTCAACGGATGAGGAGCAACCACTATGCAAGTACCTCCCACATGCCCTTGTCCGATGAATGAAATACATTGCATAAAAAATTCTTCATGTTATTGATAACTGGGATAGTTCTTTTAATACGATAAACACTTGTAAATATATATGTTCAAATTTTTGCTAGTTTTATTAAACAGATGTGCTCCATTTGGTAGGTTAAACAATTGGAAAATACATCTAGATTATGCACGTGGTAAGCCATAATGATGGTTAGAGAGAATCATCCATGCATTAGTAACAATGTATAAGAAACAAAATCAATAATCTGGGTGTTAAATTAGATTAGAAGTACACAGCCCACTACAAAAATTTTGAAACTCCCAAATTGTTTAATGCCACATTGTATATGTTAGATAATTACTTATATACGTTATGGTCGTTTTGTAATTAATTTGGTGTCTCTTATATAAATACTGCTGTAGTGTAGAGGTGAAATTAAGCCTCATTATTCTTTTAATAAGATTCTTTCTGTCTTTCTCTCTTCTTCTTTCTCTCCTCCTTTAACCCTAAATCACAATTACTATTTAACTTGGTATCAGAGCATTCCGATTCAACCTCCTTCCTTCTTTTCTCTTTTTCTCCTTTTTATCTTGTATGAATTCGTCATTGTAAAAAAAAAAACTTCCCCGATGATCAACTAGTCCCGATCTATGCTTCAATATTTTTTCCTTCTTTTTCTCGATTGTTTGATATTTTTTTCAAATTTTTTTCTTATTTTCGGCACCGATGAATGGTTCTTCACAGATCACGATTTGGAGACTCCGATCTTTTTTTTTTGTTGCGATCTCTTCAATGGGTGCCACAATCATCTCTACTGGCCTTCTAGGACATCGATTTGTTGATTTGAATACTATTGGTGAGGATTCGAGTTTGAACAGATTCGGCGCCTAAGGTTTTGGTGCGTTTTTGGTCGCCGACTATTATTTGCTTCAGATCTGGTTGATCACTTCACTATTTCGACTTGGCTTTGAGTCGATTTTGGGATTTCAGTGGTCGCTTGCGATTTTCAGTTCAATCCTGGTTCGATTTCAAGCTCGAATTGGGGATTTGATGCTTTATTTGGATTTGAATTTGAGTTAGATTTTGGATATGATGCTCAATTTGAGAATTTGACGCTCGGTTTGGATTTGGATTTGGATTTGATGCTTGATTTGAAATTGGATTCCAGTCTAATTTTGGATGTGATGTCCGATTTGGGGATTTCACTCTAATTTGGGGATTTTGGTTCGATTTCAGTTCGATTTGGGGATTTCATTTCAACATGGGGATTCAATTCGATTTGGGGCTTTCACTTGGAGATTTCGACTTCGACAATCTACGATTTGGTGTTTTTCTTGGATTTGAGTCCGATTTTGCGCTTTGGGTGGTCGTTTTTCAGATTTGGTACTCAATTTTGACCTCTGGTTGGCAGAATTGGTTTTCAACTGTTCGATTTGGGAGTTTGATCTGGTACTCAATTAGGTTTCTTGCTATTGACTTCGGCAAGCTATTAGCTTGATTTGGGATTTCTTTTTTACATTATCTTAGCTTGTGGACTGTTGGGATTTGGCTCATTTGGTTTTTTAGTTTGATCATTTCGATTTTGCCCCAATTTGTGGTGCGACCGCGACCGTTGGTTTGCACTTCTTTGGATTTGGCATCCTCTCATCTACTTAGTTTACTATGGCTACAGTACAAACTTCTTCTAATGCTCTCTATATTCAGCTTAGCGAGCTTGTTCGGAACTTGTGTCAAATTCTGCCACCCTCTTCTACTACTACCTTAGCTAGTTCGGGTAATTTTGCAAGTCCAGTCCTTAATTATCCATCCTGGTTCATTGATTCAGGCGCTAGTTCTCATATGTCTGGTAATCCTTCTCTTTTCTCTCATTTAACTCCTATTAAGCATCATATAGTTTTAGCAGATGGCTCCACTTGACCGATTCACAGGCAAGATGTCCATCTCTCTCCTTCTTTGGCCTTACCTTCTAGTCTTTATATTCCTGATTTTCCCTTTAACTTGCTTTCGGTTAGTCAACTCACTAAATCTATGTATTGCTCCATAACATTTTCTCCTACTTTTTGTCTTTCAGAGCCTCAAGACTAAAAAGATGATTGCTTGAGGGCATGAGAAGACCGGCCGCTATTATCTTGACATTGACTCTGATCGTCCTTCTCATGCTTCATCTGCCTTAAGTGCTACCAGTTCACATCTTCAGTGGCACTTTCACTTAGACCACCCTTCACCAACTAAGATTAAGTTGGCCATCCCCAACTTACCGCCTGCATTTCGTTTCGAGTGTAAAGCATATCAATTAGGCAAGCATCACCATAGCTCCTTTTCTAGTCGTAGCCATCATTATCAGTTCAAGTCCTTCGATTTGGTCCATACAGGCATCTGGGGTCCTTCTCAAACTCCAAGTATTAGTGGATACTCTTACTTTGTTATATTTGTTGATGACTACTCTCGTATGATTTGACTTGTTTAACGAAACACCGGTCCGAATTGCCTCATGCTCTCTCTATATTCTACAATGAAATTTTTACTCAATTTGGCAAATGCATCAAAGTTATTCGATCTGATAATGCGTTAGAATTTATGCAGTCTACAGTTACTTCTTTTTGTGTCAATCGTAGAATTATTCATCAGACGACTTGTGTTCACACGTCACAATAAAATGACGTTGCTAAACACAAGCAACGTCATCTACTAGATGTTGCTCGAACCTTATTGTTTCATGTCCACGTTCCTAAACACTTTTGGAGTGATGATGTACTTACTGCTTGTTATCTGATTAATCGCATGCCTTCCGTTATCCTCAATCACCAGTCTCCCTTTTCATTGTTATATCCTAATTCTTCACCTATCTCACTCATTCCTCGTGTTTTTAATTGTACTATCTTTGTGCATGTTCTTGATCCTGGTACTGATAAATTATCCCCTCGTACACGTAAGTGTGTCTTTCTTAGATACTCTCGTACTCAAAAAGAATATCAGTGTTATCATCCAGAGTATCGCCGTTACTTCGTGAGTGCTGATGTGACCTTTGAGTCCACTCCCTTCTTTATTTTCTTTGGCAGCCAACTTTCGTTTGATCTCATCTGTTGTCGTGAAGGGGAGTCTCTCTCTTCTCCTTCTCCTCCTCTCCCTCTCCCTCTCCCTCTACCTCTGGACAATTGTCTCCCCCTAACCCAACTTTGTAGGTTTATCAGCGATCTCAAGATAGGCATGTTGTCTTATATGGCCCAAATTCTTCATCTTCTCCAATAGAGGTTTCTATCTCCTCCGCTCCTAGTTCCAATGACTTACCGATTGCTTTGCGCCGAGGTAAACGTACATGCACCCAATATCCTACTGCTCACTTTGTGTCTTACGATTGTTTGTCATCTTGTCTTCATTTTTTTACTTCTACTTTGTTGTCCGTATCTATTCCTACTTCTTACAGGCAGGTTGTGTCCATATCTGGCTGGAAACTTGCTATGGATGAAGAAATGCGTGCCCTTTGTAAGAATCAAACTTGGGAGCTTACCACTCTTCCCTATGAGAAGCAAGCGGTGGGATATCGTTGGGTCTATATGGCGCCGGGATTTGGGGTTTTGCAAAAGTTGGGAATTCAAGAGTTTATTTTCAAAATGATTTCAACACCTTCAAAGCCAAAAAATTTTGAAAACCCTTTTGTTTGAAAAAATAGAGTCGCCACTTAGTTTTTGAGAAAAACCAAAAAAAACAAAATGAGCCACTGATCTTTTTCGTTAACCAAAGAAAACATGAGTTCTGAGGCTAAGGTACGAATCGGAGAAGGTGTTTGCCACCCCGTTTCGCCTAAACGCAAGATTGGCCTTTACTCATCATCATTGGTTCTTAATTTAATTTCTCAAATGCTTACAAATAAAGAAAAACGGGGGCAAAGAGGAACAAACAAAATCGAATAGTCGAAACTACATATTATAATTATACAAACAAATAATAACGAAAAACAAACCATAATAAGAGAGATCCTAAACCCTAATCATGCAAAAACTATGCTAAGGATACATGTTGAACATAACATGGAGTAAACAAAACGTACTCTTAAAAAGAATAAGTCTCTAAACTCTGATCGTGTCAATACTAAGCTAAAGGAAACATGCTGGATACAGCATAAAACTTAACAGAATGTTGTAAAAACAGAAAATTAAGCTGCTGGAATAACACAAAACTTGTGGCCATGACATACTGATGTCGCGGTCGCCAAGAAAATAAGAATGAAGTTCACGGGCACGAGTTACAATCTCACGACCGTGATGATGTAAATGCAATACAGTTACGCCCAGAACATTGATAGTTGCGACCATAACATGTATGAGGATTGTTTTTGCTAAATTTTAATAAATAGTGTGTTGGGTGCTAACATATGATGTGTTATACAGGATTACAGAAACATTTAATGATAATTTTGATCAGAAACGTGATAGAAACATGGATATTTTAATATTAACAAAGAAGAAGTATGATGATATTAAATCAAAAAGGCAAAAACATGTAAACAACGAATTGAAATTTGAACTTTAACCCGACCTGTCAACGGGGGTAGGTGTAGAGAGGAAAATGTCGGGGATCGTGCAACGCAGTATTCCGGATGAGTCCTCAAGCCGTGGAATGCAGCGTCGTCTCTTCAATTGACGGGAAAGCTCCAATTCCAGTACTTCGGGTAGTGGGAGTGTATAGAGAATTGGGATACAGGTCAGTGACTCGGCAGAGTGTCGACGTCTAGAATTCGTCTCTTGAAAATCGCACAGGAGTTACGAATATATACACGTCCTCAACCAATGAAATGGTGACACGCCTAGGACTCAGAATGGGTTTACACAGATTATGGACGCAACAATCGAACGTTGCGACCGCTACAAAGGATGCTGCGACCGTAACCTTTTTAGTGTTTCCAACGGATTCTTGTCGTGGTCGAGACAATCGAATGTTGCGGGCGCAACTATTGAGGCAAGTGAACAACTAGGTCGCAAGGTTCAAAGTTCGTGGGCACAAGGTTTGAGGGTTGCGGCCTCAAGGTTTGATTTTCAGATGTACTGGTTTTGGATCATTTCCCGACAATTGTTTGAAGACTTTGTGCACTATTCCTTTTGGTTTTAATCATTAGATTCATCCAGATAAGCCTAAGATCCGATGGGGTCAAATCAGGGTTTCTACAGTCTATACAGTAAAGTACCTTCTGAATGGTTCGGTTGAACGTCTCAAGGCGTGTTTGGTTGCTAAGGGCTATATTTAGACCTAAGGCGTTGATTACTTGAAAACCTTTTCTCCTGTGGTACGCCTTAACTCTGTTCGAATCCTTCTATCCATTCCTGTTAGTCGTTCTTGTCCATTATATCAGCTTAAGATTAAGAAATTCCTTCATTCACGGTGATCTTCTAGAAGAAATCTATATAGATCAGCCCCCTGACTATGTTGTGCCTAGTAGTGAGCATCTTCTTTGTCGCTTGTGTAAGGCTCTATATGGTCTGAAACAATCTCCTCTTGCCTGGTTTGATTGCTTCAGTTCTGTAGTCATTGCCTACGGTTTTCGGCATTCCACATCTGATCATTCAGTGTTTGTTCATCACTCTTCTACTGATACTATTGTGCTGATTGTTTATGTTGATGATAGCATTATTTCTAGTGATGATTCTGCTGGTATTGCTGATTTAAAATGGCATTTGGCTCATCATTTTCATACCAAGGACTTAGGCATTCTCCGTTACTTTCTTTGACTTGAGGTAGCTCATTCCTCTCGAGGGATCTTTTTATCCCAACGTAAGTATGCTCTTGATCTTCTCTCTGCTACTGGGTTACTTAGTGCTCATCCGATTGATACACATATGGATTCTACTGTTAAGCTTGATGCTGAACATGGGTAACCATTGTTAGATGTTAATCGTTATCGGCGGCTTGTTGGGAAATTAATTTACCTCATGGTTATTGGTCTAACAAGGTTTCAACATCCGTTTTGATGATAACAAACTTTCGTATCTAATTGTGCAATTGAGCTTGTGGACAGAAAATTCATGAGAAAGCTCAATTATGGATGAAACTTAGAAGTCATGAAGCATGCAAAAAGAACTATCATTGCTACAAGTTATGAAGCAAGTGAATACAAAAGTTGTTAATTTTTAAATGTATTGAAACTAGGCGCTATGTAAGTTCAATCTCATAAGCATATTGTTTGAAGCTCATAGGAAGACCTTAGATGGACCATAAGTTCTTAAATTTCATGAAAACCATTTTACATAACAATGATATTATTTAAAGAGCTTAAAAATGTTTTCATAAATGAAAAATCTAATTTATACAAGGTCAGTCGACTGAGGCATAACAGTCAGTCGACTAAAGTGTTCTGCCAAAAGTGTTCTTCTTTTTCTGTAATCCTTTTTTATCATTATAAATAGATAGCTATACCCCTTTGAAGGTAAGTCAAAATTATTAAATTCTATTATTCTACTTGATATCAGAGCCAAAATATGAAAAAAAAAGAAAAAAAAACTGTCTAGAAACCTTAGCCGTCGTCACTGCTTTCTCTTACCTCTGTCGCTAGCATACCGTCACTATCGTTGGTTTTATGTAGAGACCGGGTCCCTTGTTATTTTCTTGTAATTATGAAAAACGATATCTTAGGTTCCACGGGAACAGTTATACGCGTAGATGTTGCATGAGAAGTATAGTTTTGAGTTTGTATATATTTGCTAACAAGGGTTAAGTGTGGGGTAATGCATGGGAACATCACAGTGAGGTGTTTAGTTTGTGATTCGGCTAAGTTCTGGCAGCTTGTGTTCAGTTTGCCTCCTAGCATTGACCGCTCAAGCGGTGGAGAGACCGCTCGAGCAGATAAGTGGCCGAGAGATCCTGGAGGAGGGGACCACTCGAGCGGTGGGGGTCCGCTCGAGCGAACTGTCGCGGAGCAGACTTTTAAAAGTCGCGTGGGTTTGAGTTTGGGTTTGAGTTTGGGTGTTGTTTGGAGCTTCTCTTGGTGAGATATCACACATCCACCTCGATTGCTTGCCGTTAGAGGTTCGATCTTGGCGTTGAAGGCTTTACTCTCACCGTGTGGTTGGAGATTCTTGGGGTTGAAGCTCGTTTGAGGCTTTTCTTGTGGATCTAACATCCCAAAGGTATGATCTAAGACTTTTCTTGAATATCTTTGTGATATGTGTCGTATTTTCTAATCTATGAACATAAAAGCACAAAAATGGTGTTTTCAAAGCCCTAGGTGTGAGTTTGGTGATAATGAGGATTAAATCTTGAATTTGTGGAAGGTTTAACATGTTCCTATCTTTACATTGTTGTTTCATGTGGCTGGGTTGAGAAATGAAGAATTAAGGTTTGGGGTTTTGGATCTAAACTTTGAAAATTAGGGCTTTTGGGTTTAAAGAATCGGTATGATGAAATTGATAGGTTTGTTGGTTAAATTGGGGGTTGAGATAACCCATTGTATATGTTGAGAGTTTATTAGTTTCATTCCTTTCTATTTTTCTTTTATTTTCCTTAATAGGATTCTTGTACTTATCTTTATATTTGACCTAATATATATAAAATGAAATGTGGGTGAAGGAGGCTAATTAACCTCCTAAAACTCTTTCTTCTCATCTCTTTTCTTCTTTTCAATCTCTCCTTTATTCTTCAAACCCTAAATTTATTTTTTACTATTCAACTTAGTATCAGAGCATCTCCGATCTAACCCTAAAAACATCGTAAAGCTTCAGCATTGGTCGCGCAGCAAAAAGGCCTCGCTGACGTCATATTCTGTCCTATGACGTCAGCATGACGTCAGCGACTGTACAGATGAGGACGTCAGCAGTACCTCATATTCTGTTCGATTCGCCTCAGTCCACTTATTGCTCCGATGATTTTTCCCTGATTTTTTGGAGAAGATTGGTATATATCGTGCCCTAGGGTTCCTCTCTACAAGCACCGAAACTCATGATTCTTGCCAAATCTAGGATTGTTTGATAATTTTGGAGGGTTTCTTTGCTGTTTGAGGGTCCACGACTCATTTTTTTGCTTCAGTGCTGCATTGATTCCTGGTTCAGCTCCCTGGTATGAGCAGATTACTGGTGTTTCCAGCTGCTTGGAATTACAGGTGTCTTTTCTTTGATTAATTACACTTGCTTCTTGAGTTACTATGGCTGAGAAACCACTTAGGGATCTCAAAGATGATGGCTTGCCGCGCTGTGTCACTTCAAAACGCCTTAATGATGTTAATTATTTAGCTTGGGCACATGCCTTTAATATTTTTCTCAAAGGCAAACAGCGGTTGAAGTACATCACTGATTCTCCTCCACTAAAAGGGATCCTACCCTTTTTAGTTGGAAAACGTTTGATTCTATTGTTATGGGCTGGCTGTGACATAGTTTGGAGTCTCATATTGCTACTACAGTGAAGTTATGTGGTACCTTTAAGCAAATTTGGGACTCTTGCAAATTCTTTCTCGAACCAGAGCAATGTATCCCGTGTTTATGAGCTCTATGAGCATATTTTTGCAGCCAAACAGGCCAGAAAACCTTTGTCTAAATATTACAGTACACTCAAGAGTCACCGGGATCAGTTATTACAGTATCGTCTTTTCACTACTGATTTACAGCAACAGAAGCGTCAATGGGAGGACTTCATGATTGCCTCCTTACTTTCTGATTTAGATTCTGATCTCCGTGGGTTTAAGGACCAAATTCTAGCTAGTGAGACTTTGCCTACCGCATCGAATGCATATTCGTGGTTGTTACGTTCCTCATTGGGCTAATCTGTTAATATCCCAATTCGCCTGCTACTCCGCCTGCATCTGACTCGTCTGCTTTAGTTTCTACCCACGGCGGTCGTAGTTCCTTTCGTGGCAATGGCCGCGGTAATCGGGGTGGACGTAATTTTCGCGGCAGTTCTCGGGGTGGTGCTCGCAATAATGGCCGTGGTGATAGAAAATGCGATCACTATGGTGGTACTAATCATACTGAATTGTATTTTTGGGCTAAGTATGGTAAACCTGATTATGTTAATCACGTTATTGATCCCACAGCCCGGTCCGCTTCTGATTCTCCTCAGCTGGCTTCCACTTCTAATTCTCATGGTGCTCTCACTACCCAACTTAGCGAGATTGTTCAGACATTGCGGTTTGTTTTACCTCCATCTTCCACGGCTACTTTAGCCAATTCAGGTAATGTTGCATGTGCGGCTCTTACATTGCATGTTTGTTTTTTTCTCATTTAACTCATTTCCAGCATAATATTGTTTTAGCTGACGGTTCATCTCGCCCTGTGCAGGGGACGGGTGTTCTACATCCATCTCCCTCTTTCTCATTGTCTTCCAGTCTTTATGTTCCTAATTTTCCTTTTAATTTACTCTCTGTTAGCCAGTTAACTAAAGCTTTACATTGTTCAATTCAATAACTTTTTCTCCCACTTCTTGTGTTTTTCAGGACCTCCAGACCAAGAAGATGATTGGTTCGGGGGCATGAGAAGGATGGCCTTTATTATCTTGATGTTGCTTCACCTCACACTTCTTCCTCTATTTTGAGTGCTACAGTCTCTCCTTTTCAGTGGCATTTGCGTTTGGGCCACCCATCTGTGGCTAAGTTTAAGTCGGTTATTCCCAATTTGAGTCCTGTGTTTGGTTTTAATTGTGAAGCTTGTCAGCTAGGAAAGTATCACCGGAGTTCTTTTTTTAATAGTAGTCGTAGTCGTCAGTCCGAGTCATTTAATGTAGTCCATACGGACATTTGGGGTCCTTCTCGAACTCCCAGCA
>JAULJZ010124094.1:0-11118 GCA_032270985.1 Heliamphora pulchella
AATAAGTTAAGCGAAAGGGCTTAAGGAATATCAAGATGTCGATTAAATTAAATTGTCAGTAATTAAATTTAATTGGCAGGTATCGGGAATCTTAACATGGGGAGAAATGGTAAGAATTTAATAATAGGAGCTCAATGCAAGAATGTATTGAGATTATGGTTCAGAGTGCAATTATAGTTCTTTAGTGGTGTGAACTGTAATTTAATATTTTATAAAAATTGTAGAAATCGCTGCTGGTTTTTCATAATTGCAGATATCGCTATGCGTCTTTCTTTTATTATAGAAACCGCTGGTAGGTGTTTGTATTCCACTGGAAGTCTAACTCATAATTACTCTCCAGGTTTCTGCTGTACCCCTATATATACGTGGGTTGGCTGAACCAGTTTGAGATTGATAGATCATTATTATTGATATATTATTTTTATTTTTCAAGACTTAAAAATATATCGGAATTCTGGCGGTACAAGTTCTCGGAGGATCGTAACCCATACTACGTTCGAGGATCGCGCTAGGAAATACAGTAGAAGATCTGACAAGAACTTTAACTCGAAATCAAGTCGTAGTTGAAGATTAGATCGACAAGAGGTATTCATCTAAATTAACTTTGGTTGCACGGGTCTATTTTTGATCGTTTGACGTCAAAATTTTATCTGGAGCCCGTTTCAGTGTTTGTCCGTCCAGTTAATTTTTTACCGAAAATCGTTTTACAAAAACAATGATCTTGACAGTATTATCTCCAACACTAGTGAAGGAGATAAGGGGGATTTGAACATATGCTTTTTGCAAGTGATGATGAGATGTTTTTCTATAGTGGTAGTGATGATGATGAGTGGAAATGCAACATTAATAGTGAAGATAGTTCTAACTGTGATAGCACCAATGAAGTTAGTTCTCTTTCTAATGCTTCAAAGTCTGACCATGATGACATCCTCTCAAATTTCTAATTCGATGACAGTTGTGGATCAAATATTGATGGAAAAGAAGACAAACATTTGAAAACAATTGATAGGCTTATGAAAGGTAAGCTATTAGAAAGAAAAGGTAAGAGATTTGACTTAGAGGTGGATATGTTATTTCTAGATATTAAGACATTTAGAGACATGTTGAAGGACATTGTTATCCAAGAAGGTTTTGAGATTGTTAGAGTGAAGAATGAAATGAAAAGAGTGATTGTACATTGTGGTGGTGAAAAGTGTAAGTAGAGGATTCATGCTTCTCCTCTTTCTGATGGGATTACATGCAAAATCAAAACATATCAAGGTGAGCACACTTGCAGCATAATTGGAAAGAATTCAGAGGCGAATTTCACATGGATAACCAAAAAACTAGGGAAGAAGTTGAGAAAAAATCCTAAGATGAGTCTTAAGTGGGATGAGAGCACTATTGTAGAAAACATATGGAATTGAGGCAGGTAGGATGCAGTTATACTGGGCAAGGAATAAAGTTGTAAACTCATTTATGGGTAATCATAAAAGTTCTTATTCAAAACTTCTAAAGTATGTTGCAGAACTGAGGAGGAGTAATCTAGGCACTTTGATTAAAACTCAGTTGGATAGGAAAGCACCTCAAATGAACCCTTATTTTAAAAGGCTGTTTGTTTGCCATGAAACTATGAAGACTAAGTTCATTAAGGGGTGCAAACCATTTATTAGACTAGATGTTTGTCATCTAAAAGGACCCTTTGGTGGAGTTTTGTTATCTTCAGTTGGTTTAGATGGTAATGATAGGATATTTCCTTTAGTATATAGCATTATAGAAAGTGAGACTAAAGATAGTTGAACATTGTTCCTAAGCTACTTTCATGATTGCATTGGGAGTACTACAAATGGTAACAAGAATTGGACCTTCATGTCCGATAGACAAAAAGTATAGCTTTCCCTTAAGTTAATAACCTTATTTTGTTAATTAGATGTTGTCATTATGTATGTTCATAATTTCCATTTCTTTCAAGGTATTTCTTTGGCACTCAGTGAGTTTTTTTCTATATGCTCATCATCGTCGTTGTTGTAGACATTTCTACAATAATTTCAAGGCAGTACATCTTGGTGTGCAGCTTAGGAATTACTTTTGGGGTGCTGTGATATCACCTAATGAAGCCACTTTCAAAAAGTAAATGGATGACATTGGAGGGCTATCTGAACCTGCATACACTTGACTATCAAATATTCCAGTTCAGACTTGTGCTAGGTATATTTTTTATCATGATGTTAAGAGTGACCACGTAGCAAATAATATAATTAAATGTTTTAATAATTGGGTTGGTGATTTGAGGAGCAAATCAATTTTGACACTGGTAGACTCAATAAGAAGAAACATCATGAATAAGATTAGAAAAAGGTTTCAGAAATGGTGCACATGGGATTCACAGGTTATTGAAACCAGAAAGAATAATTTATATAGATTGCAAAGGGAGTCTAAGCATTGTGACATTGTGTTTGCTAGAGGTGATAAGTTTGTGGTTAGTGAGGGTAGTTTTAGGTATATGGTATATGTTGATAGGAGACATTGTTCTTGTGGATTGTGGGAGATAAGTGGAATTCCTTGTAAACATACAGTTGTTGCATTGAATTATAAAAGAATGGAATGTGGTACTTTCTGTGATGATGTTGTTTTCTAAGAAGAAGTTCCTCCTTACATATGATGGTATTGTCCATCCCCTTCTTGATGAGTCCATGTCGCCAGAAGGCATGGGTGATCCTACAGCACCTCCAAAGCTATGCAAATTACTAGAATGACCTAAGAAAAATAGGTGGAGAGAAGTAGATGAAGGGGAACAAAGGAGTAGTATCCATAGAAAATTACATACAATATCGTGCTCAATTTGCAATCAATTTGGACATAACAAGAAGACATGTCAAAAGGCTCCAGTTGCATCGATAAGTAGAAGTGGGGGAAGGAGGAAACCAATGGTATGCCCACTTATTACTTAGCCTGTGTTTGGATTAGCTTTTTTTTAGTGGTTTTTAGGCTTTTTGATTTTTTTATAAAAAAATAAGTGTCAAATTATGTAGAAAAAGTAAAAAAAAAAGTAGAAAAAAGCCTAATAAGCCAAACCAGTTGGCTTTTTGTGACTTTTAAGCCAAAAAGCCTAAAAAATAAGCTAGCTCAAACATAGGCTTATTCATTATCTTTCATCAGTTACTAGATATTAGTTATCTTTCAATAGGCTGCAACTGGTGGGAGTGGCACACCAAGCACTTTCAAAGGCACTACTACAAGAGAGAGAGACACAAGCATCGCAGTTAGAGGGAGGGTTGCAACAAGTGGGAGTGCTGCAACACTAGTTGCACCAACTGGAAATGTTGTTGGTACTAGTACCATTCCAACTCAATCGAGTAGAGTTGGGGCTTGAGAATGGTCCCTTTTTTTATTTGAACACTATCTTTTTAAACTTATTTTTGTAAACATCTTTTGTGAACATTAGCATACACCATTTTGTTGGAGTTTATAGGGTGGATATTTTTGTATATGGTTGTGTATATGGAAATTAATGGACAAAGTTCATATTTTTGTTCGTAGGATCCAAGTTGGTCATTTTGATGAAATGCATGGACATAAGGTGAGAATCCCTTTGTGTTTCCTTTCTACTAGTGTCACAAATACCTCATCTCCCTTCTAATAGCTTTGGTTTCAATAATGGATCCTTTGATTAAGTTGTAAATATCCGAATAGGTTCTTTACTAGGATTATGAACATGTTCTTAAAAGCCATTATATAATTATGAACAGGTTTTATATGGGTTGGTGGCCATTTGTATGGGAGGATTATGAACAGGTTCTATATGGGTTGGTGACCATTTGTATGGGAGAATTATGAGCAGGTTCTTAAACTTTTAATTACTTTCCTCACAAAGGATTCATTTATGCTTGAAAACATAGCCATTGTGAATTTATGAATTTATGCCTTCACTTTCTTGATTGGTTTATACATATAGTTCTTGCTTGTGGTTTTCAAAATTGAGTGCTAAGTCTTTCTAATTGTGAATGCTCTACACAAGCCTCTATAATTAAGTGCTAAGTCTTTCCACCATAACAACCTGTTACCATTTATTCAAGTTGGCAAACATCAAATACCATTGAAAATCAAAATGCTAGGTTAACAAAAGTTACATAGACACTAAGGACCAAAACACCTAGCCCTTAACTTATGTGTTCCTAACATTAGCTACACACAGTCTCACTTGATAAGCAAAGCAATAAGCATGAACAATATGATCATGGTAGAGAACATCATACTTGCAATGAAAATAACTTTTTAGAGCTCCGTGGTTAGCCTCAAGCTGTTGTAGACGTTGGTGAATATCATTCTCATCGGTCCAGGTTTTTAATGCTGCTTCGTTTATGTCTTGACATCCACTATGTCTAGCAATGAACCATGAGAAATAGTTGCACTTGTCCTCTTTGCCCTTGTAGAACAATTTTTCAGGATTTTCTCTTTGTTTCTGAAATTTTAATTGCTGCTCGTTTTTCACATTTGCATCTTCGATTCTGGGAACCAGCCCCTTCATTTCCTTCACCCACCGAATTGCTAAAAGCTATTGACCTAGTCCTCTCTTCATTTCTTTCACCCACCGAATTGTTAAAAGCTATTAACATAGTCCTTATCACTGCAACACTTTATCAAACAGTTGTGTGCATTAGATTTCTTAAAGCAAATAAACATACTTCAAATACACAACTCAGAGAATGAAGTTGAAGAAGGAAGAAGTGTAGAATGAGTTCAACCTAGATGGTGAAATGACACAGGTATGGTTGGTATGATCCTTCTTTCAATACTCAAAAAAATTAGGGCCTCGTTTGGTTGTATATTATAAAAATTATATTCAAAAAAAGTATTTTAAAAATAAATTTTGAAAAGAAAAAATGCGTCTGGTTGTCAAAACTAAGAATTATTTCTTAGTGCACTAAGTTATGCGACAAAGAGAGAAAGCAAAAATAATTTTAAATTATTTTCAAAATTTTTAGTTTTAAGGCCATTTTTCAACTCAATTTTCTGAAAATAGTTTTTAAAAATTTCTAACAAATGCGTTTTATCTATTTTTGGATAATTTTTTTTGAAACAAATAAAAAAAAAAACTACAATCAAATATCACATAAAATAGTCAAAACCGTAATAAGAGAATGGAACCCATGAGAACTGTATTGAATTGGTGTTATATAGCTGTAACTCACTTAATGGGGGGTAATTTTGGCATTTTTCATTCTTCGCATTGCTGATGTCATTTATTTTCGTTAATTACAAAACACTTGACGGATGTACTCAGATGTTAACAATTTCACTAAAATATGAGAGTGCAGTGTAATTTTTAAAAAGGAATTTCAACAAAAAATTTTAAAAAATAAGTTTTAACGCGCAAGGCCATAAACAAAAATTTTAACGCGCAAGGTTTAACTGTTTAATTTTTCCCAAAAATACCCAGCAAATAGATAAATTTATCTGTTTTGCATAACATATAAATTTATTTGTTTGGTATCATCTGTTTAATATGCAAACAGATAAATTTATCTGTTTGCATAACAACACACATAATGCAAACAGATAAATTTATCTGTATTCTTTATATATACTTTCAATAAGACAGATAAATTTATCTGTATTATTTACACATACTTTTAATAAAAGACAGATAAATTTATCTGTGTTCTTTATACATGTTTTAAAAAGGCACAGATAAATTTATTTGTGTTCTTTATACGTGCTTACAATAAAACAGATAAATTTATCTATTTAGTCATAACACCTTACACGTGCTTACAATAATACAGATAAGATAGATAAATTTATTTATTTAGTCATAACACTTTATACGTGCCTTCAAGAAAACAGATAAATTTATATATTTGATTGTTTGCATATCAAACATATAAATTTATCTGTTCGTGTCTAAAATAAATTTGTTTATATATATCTATACTATTATAATAAGGCAACATCTGAATTTGGTGAAGTCATTTTTAATTATCCAAAAAGTCCAACACTAATTTTATAATACCATTCTTAATACACTCCCTCTTTATTTGACAAAAGACTAACATGATAAAAATACTACTCAAACCCCACATCAAACACCTTTCCCACGTTCTCTCTCTCTCTCTCCCTCCAATTTCTTTCTGCAATCTCTACACATTTGGATGGCAGTTTCAACCTTTCACAATTTAATGCTTTGGACTCTCTATATTTTGTTTCATTTTTGCTTTTTGAATTCTATGAACCATTCCAAAATTGTGTACAGTCCGATTGATGTCATCAAGTTGGTGGAATCCTGCGGTCATTAGTGTTGGGATTTTAAGGGCTTAAATCCCATACGCAGCGGAATAGGAACGCAGATTACAATCTACACAAAGCAAATAAAGATTGAACAAGAACATCCACGAAAAATATAAAAATATACGTGGTTCGGCTGACTGCTTACCTCCACGGGAGAACAAGAAGTTGTAATCCACTATTATCAATAAGGATTACAAGAACTACCTCTACAGTCTCTGATATCTAAATCTGAGCCTCACTCTAGTGTATCTAAGTCTCTCTTTACACTCTCTGATCTCAACCTGAGCTCCTCTGGTGTATGCTCACATTGTGCCTCACTCTCTCATAATATGAGATCCTTGCTATCCTATTTATAGGAGACTACCAAAACAAACGTTGCTAAAACAACAATAGAATAGCTGCTAAATCAACAATAGGAAAGCTGCTAAATCACCAATAGGACAGTTGCCAAATCAATAATAGAAAAGTTGCTAAATCACCAATAGGACAGTTGCTAAATAAACCTAATTGCTAAATCTGATATTGAGATTTGAGTCAATCCCAACAATTAGGTTAAGTGAAGATGGAGCACTAGGTGGGTGACGGAGGAGGAGAAGCCATTAATTATTGGTAAACAATTATTACTCTTACTTATTGGTTTTGTTCAATGGTAGACCGCAAAACATTTAAGTTTTCATAAAGAATAAAAAACCCATTTTCTAAAGATTTTTTTTCAAATTTTCACAAATAAAAAAATAGTTTCTTTTCTATTTGAAAAAAAAATTGTTTTAAAATATATTTTTTTTCCAAATCAGATTTGAAAAATAAAATTCCCCCGCCCCCAAAAAAAAAATACATATTGTAAAAAAAATTCATAAAAATTGACATTATGTTTAGTTTGCAAATGCCTTTGCTTGAACATCATGTTTACTTATCTGTATAGTACTAGTTGCATAGCATTAACTCATGATAACCGCAATATTAACAGTCAAAAAAAGTGATTTATCTATATATATCAAAAAAGAATATGCATAGAAAGTATCAAATTCTTAAGTTATTTACTTAAAAAATTCTTTTACTCTATTTTGTCCTGCTGCAAAACTATTTTAAATTATCAAATTTTGTAAGAAATTTTTTCATATTTATTTTTTTCTTTTGCTATATTTATACGATGTTGATGTTTGTTCAGAAGTTGAAGAAACTCAAACAATAAATAAAAGTTTAGCCCTATATCATTAAGGTAAAATCCCAACGTCGTTAGATGTATATTTTTGATAGTTTGTTATCTTTATATGTTCTATCCACAGTGTACTTAGCGTGTTAGATAATTTTTATAATTTAAAAAACAATCAAAACATTCTTTGAATATGAGTAAAAAGAATTATCAAAAAGTTAATTGGTAAAAATTTAATTAATTATATGCAAAAAGTTAATTGGTAAAAGTTTGATTAATTATATACGTTGATTGGGCTATTGAAATGATTTCCACATAAAATAAAAGTAATTTGTTTTGGAAAAATAAAAATAATTTGTTTTGGCCAGTGTAAATTTATAATTCTTATATTACTTCTTAAATAAAAAATTTACACTAAATAATAAGTCTTCAAATTTACATATTTAATGACAAAAAAAAGTGTACAAAAAAAGAGTTCAAAAAACACATCCTCTCTCCCCGCCCGCGCGCGAGCACGCGAACACACACAAATGTAAACAAAAAAATATGCCAAGCTTCCACAAACGAAAAATAGTAGTTTCTTTTTTATTAAAAAAAACTGTTTTAAACTATTTTTTTGGCAAAAGTGACTGGAGAAATAAATAAATTCTCAATCCCAAAAAAAGATTAGCATTTTTTAAATTAAGAAAAAAAACCTTCAATTTTTTGTGTAAATATTATATTTTTGTGTAATGTGTTAAACATGTTTTTATTTTTATTTTATTACAAAAATAAATAAAAACATGTTTATTTTGCAAACAAAAAATACAAAACCGTAAACATTACCGAACAGGACCTACGCATTTTGTTTAGCATTTCATATAATTACTGTGTATTATTTTTTTTATATTATGATACATATATTACAGTGTATTATTTTTTATATTTTATTTAAAATTGATGTAATTTAAATGTGAGTTTTTTCAAGTTAAAATAAAACAAATTAAATATTATTATGTCGTTGCGCATGCATCTCGTGAGCTTAGCCACTAGTATATATATATATATATATATAAATTGCCAATTAAAAAGAATTCTTATAATTTTGACCACAATCAAAAGTTTTTTTTATCTATAAGTTCAATTACAATATTATCGTGTTTGATTTTAAAATATTTTTGTATCAAAAAAACTTACACGTATCAATAGAAGGCCTAACACTAAAAAAAGTTTTATAAGAATAAAATTTGATCGTTTAAAAATATTATGTTAGATAAAAATTAATAAGCGATTTATAAATTAAACAGTAAACCAATTTTTTATTTTTAAAAATAAGTGATAAACAGTAATATATAAAAAAGAATGCAAGAATGTCTAGACGGAATTTACCCAAAAATTTATCCACTCAAACAAAGATTTTCAGAACCACGTCCATTTCAATGCACTGCCCAGTCCAACTTCGGAGCAGACTGTCGATCACCCTTCGAAAACCCTAATCACGCTTCAATGAACGGAACGACGACGAAGGTGGTGGTTTCCCTTTTTCTCCGAAACCCTAGAGATTGAATCACCGCGCTCCCATGGACCCCCCACGCCGGGCATCGAGGGTGATCGACCCTAAAGTGCGCCAGGTGGGCTTCTTCGCCCCCGGCGCACCGACGCCGCCGTCGCCGGGCCGGACTCAGTCCGGACCACCGGTCTCGTCTTCCCCACCGGTGTCTGTGTCGCCGTCTGGAAACTCCCTCTCCCCCGTCATGATCCCCCCGCCGCGCCACGCCTCCGACAACCTCTCCGCCCTCCAACCGCCGTCGTCGCGTGCTGTCGGCGTGCCGGTTCCGGTGGCTTCGTCGATGCTGAGGCGGCCCTCAATGGATAGCGTCCCCGTCGTTGGGAGCTATAACCAATCGGAGTCAGTCCTCGGGACGTCCCCGTCCGCGCTTTCGCCTTCGAGTAGGATTGGGGATGGAGAGTTCTCAGAGGACTCATCGAATTGGATTCGGCGAAGTAATTCGGGGAAATTTGCTGCTTCTGTTCCTACTGGAGGTTTTGATTTGACAGTGAACGAGGCTCAGGAGTTGTTTGGTATTGATATTCTTCTTCCAAACAATACTTGTTTTTTTTCTTTTTTTTCTTTTTTGTGTGTGTGTGTGTTTTAACTTCTACTTATTATGTTTTTAATTCATGTTGTTTGATAATTTGGGTTAGTGTCATCATTTTATTTGATATTTTCATCTGGGTATCATTTTAGGAAATGTGGAGACGAATTTCAAAATTTAGCATTGGATTTGAGTGTACGTCCAAATTCAACATGTGTAATTTTTGATCAAGTTGAGGAAAGTTGTTTGGATGATTGGAAAATTTAGCAGTTTTTCTAGTTTGGTTTGACTACTCTGATTAGTTGCAACTTGCAAGAAATCAAAACTAAGAAATGTTCTATTGTGGAGATTTTGATTTCAAATTTGGGCAGGATGCATGATTTGCCCTGAAATTTGTGACAGTGATCACATTATGGGAGGATGAGTAGGCCGGAAAATCAGAAGCAATGTAGTATGTTTCATGTTCACAAAATTGTTAGGTTTGAACAAATTATTAACCTCATATTCAGTTTTATTTGCTTCTTCAAAGCCCGTTGAATGATGCTTTTGTGCAAATGTGTGCTGCTAAACGAAGCCTATTATTTTATGAAGGACAAGTTTTTTTTTTTAATTTTTTTTTCTCTTTTCTTTCTTTCTTGGGGGATGGGGGAGACAAGGAAGGCTTGACATGAGGGAACATGCAAGACACTAGTATTTGATTCACCATGACAGCAGCATGTAAGTGAAGCTTATATTCTAGAATGACTAAAAATGATAGCTACAAAAAAAGTATTGTGAAGAAAGATAATGATCACTTCTTAATAGATAGAATTATATTTTTCTATAAAGTGTGAAATGGGAGCACCGTAGCCCTAAAAATGTGAAAATAGAGGAAAAACCCTCTCTACTTCATCATGTTGATAAAATTGAAAACAACAACAACGAAACAAATACGGCATTAAACCTAGAGCTTTTGCGTTTGACTCTGCTCGTAACATCATGGCTTTAAATTGATACTTGTGGTTTGTGGGTAATTTAAGATATCCGTAGGTTTACTTACTATGAGTAGGTTCGAAGGGCTTCGCACTGAAGAGGTCCCTTTGTTAAAAAAATATATAGTGAAACAATAGATGCACTCACCCTATTTGTCACTCAACTATGCAAAAGACCCGATTTTTTTGAACCATTGAAGTATCCAAGGCAGCTAATACCTTTGATCCTATCTCCACAAGTACAATTTCAAGACCCACACATTTCATCATCATGCTAGCTCTCAATCTTGGTGGAGATTTAATGCAAATCTTGCAAAAACTCAAGACATCCCAAAGAAGTACAAGATTCTATAAGTAGGTGTGCAGCTGCCTGTGATTTGTAACTTTTTGTTTTTGTTTATTTTTCTTTTCCCCCTTTTTGGTGGTGTTTGTTGCATTTTTCTTGCTTTATAACTCCTTATAGCAACCTCATAATAAATGAGAAGGAAATTCATTGACTTGCCTTCTTTCTTGCACATATAACGTTAAAACTATATAATGTTAAGACTTTGTTCAATTGCAAAAGATATTATATGGGAAAATAATTCTCTAGAGATGTGAAGCGAAGAAAAATATGAAATATATATATATATATATATATATATATATATAT
>JAULJZ010124105.1:0-11117 GCA_032270985.1 Heliamphora pulchella
AAGAAACAACAAGATAATAAATAAAAAGGTAAAGCAAGAGAAAATCAACACCACAGTTTTACAAGGTTCGGCACAAAAGCCTACGTACTTGCCTCAAGCCAACAGCTATGAGGATTTTCACTACCTCTCCTTCAAATAAGGGGAGGAGCCTCTCTCGTTAGTCTAGGCAGAGTAGCCTCTCTTGAGAATGTACCCTTCTCAAGTCAACACAATCCTTATAGGCAGATTAGCCTCTTTTGAGAATCACCTTTCTCAAACACCAATCAACAAGAAGAATGAAATGAAAGAGTACAAAGAATACTCATTGGATGAGCGAATAAGTACAACAATAAAACTCTAACTCACTTCTTAAGAAATGAAACAATGAAGCTCAATGAGAATCTAATATAAAAATTCTCTCAACAGTATGTATGAAAAAGTTATAGAATTGAAGTGCTAAAGAGTAGTATGAGATAGAATGATTGAGAGGGATTGACTGAAGAAAACAATGGGTCTAGGCCTCTATTTATAGGTTGTCAATTCGAACTAGCCGTTGGGCTAAATCAGGAAGTGTCAAACTAGCCTTTTTCAGAAAATTTCAAATTTTGAACTGTTCGGTTAACTGAAGAAACTCATTCAGTCGACTGAACCATGCTTCGGTCGACTGAACCTCAAGGTTCGATCGACTGAACTTGTGTGAATCTGAAAACTCATTTTTGGTAGCCTGTTCAGTCGACTGGTCCTTATACCTCAGTCGACTGGATCATTGAAAATCTAGATTTTTCATTTTTCAAAAAGGTTTGAACATGATTTCTTTTGAAAAAATGTTTTTATCATATTTTAGGATTCCTATGAGCTTCAAAGAAAAATCTCAAGAGAAAATAAATGTACAAAGGATCCTAAATAAAAGAATTACAACTTGTTCTTCATTCTTCAATCCTTCAATGTCTTGATTCCACAAAAACTTGTCGCCAAAGATCTTGATTTGAATTTATGCGTCATGGCTTCCATTTTGTATCTTGGTTTGTGCTAATCATGTATGTCCTGTAAACAATCTCAATTTGCACAATTAGATACATAAGTTTGTTATTATCAAAATCGATTATTGAGGCCTTGTTAGGCCAACAAATTTCACTCCCACTAAGACTGTAGAAGGAAAAGAGGTTCCTAAATTAGAAGAAGAAATGAATGAAAATGATATGAAACAATTGCAAATAAACTCCAGTGCCATGAATGCATTATATTGTGCTTTAGATGCAAATGAATACAATAGAATAATGACATGTAAAAGTACGAAAGAAATTTGAGAAAAATTAGAAGTCACTTATGATGGCACACAAGATGTTAAAGGCTCTAGGATAGATAGATTAATTAGTGAATATGAAAGCTTTAAGATGCATGAAGATGAAACTATATCTAGTATGTACACTCGCTTTACTCAAATTATTAATTCACTTAATGCACTTAGAAAAATTTACCAGTCTTATGAGTTGTTAAGGAAAGTACTCAAAACATTACCACCCATTTGGGAAGCTAAGGCTACAACCATCTCCGAGGCGAGAAATCTAAGGGTCATGACCTTGGATGAACTAATTGGCTCACTGTTGACATACGAGTTCAAGATAAATGAAAGAGTCAATGAGCAAAACAAAGTCAAGAAATCCATTGCCCTCGAAGCCTCAAAAGAAAGCTCCAGTGATGAAGACGAGGATATCAATGATGATGACATGGCCCTCATCACGAGAAGATTTGAAAAATTTCTCAAAAGAGACAAAAAGTTCTCAAGAAGATTCTGAGGCACAAAATTTGACAAAGGAGACTCAAGCAAACGAGACCTCAAGAAAGAACTACCTACATGCTACAACTGCAACAAAACTGGGCACATCAGGCCCGAATATCCTTTACTCAAGAAGGAGTCAAAGAAGAAGAAAAAGGGCATGCAAGCAACCACGTGGGACGACTCTGATTTTAACGAGTCAAGCACTAGCTCAAGTGACGAAAAAATGGAAAAGAATATAGATAAAGAGGTAAGCTCCCATTCAAATTCATGTGATGATTCTATCTCTTCGTATTCTATGCCGTCATATGATGAACTTAAAAATGAAATATTCAACTTACATAAAACTCTTTTGAAATTGGAAAAGAAGAATGTAAAATTGAAAAATAAAAATAAAATTTTTTCTAAAGAAATTGAGGAATTAAAGGCTTTAAATGAAAATGCAAAAATTGAAAAAGAAAACATTTCTAAAGAGCAAAGTTTACAAGTTGAAACATTATAAAAAGAAAACCTCATTTTAAGAGTCAAATTTGATAGATTAACAAAAATTTCTGAAAATGAGATTTCAAATTTAACAAAAGAAAATAATAGGTTAAGAAAAGATCTCATAAACTTGAAAGGTAAAAATATTAAAAATGATATTTCCTATGAATTAAAAAGAAAAGTAGAAGATTACTAAAAAATTATCTATAAATTTACAAATGGAAAAGAAAATTTTGAAAAACTTTTGGGAGCACAAAGAAAATCATTGAATAAAGAAGGAATAGGTTACAATGGAGAAGTTAAACTTAAATCCAAAAATTATTTTGTGAAAGAATTAAAAAGCTTTTCAAACACATTTTCTAAAAATGTTTATGAGAATGAAACTTGCTTTCAATGCAAAAGAAAAATGTCATATTAAATTTGATTACCCACTAAAAAAAAATAATGAGGTCACAAAAATAGTTTGGAAAATAAAGGAGACTAATCCTATAGGATACAAAAAGATTTGGGTACTAAAGAAAATCACTTAAATTTTTTTGTAGGTATGCTTGAGATGCTCATCATCAAAAGAAAGATGGTATTTGGATAGTGGATGCTCAAGACATATGACGGGCGACAAGACGAAATTCTTAACCTTAACACCTAAAGATGGAGGCTATGTAACATTTGGAGACAACGCAAGAGGTAAAATTATTGGTATAGGTAAGGTCGGTAAGTACTCTTCCCTATCTATTGATAACGTACTACTTGTCGATGGTCTCAAACATAATCTACTTAGTATTAGTCAATTATGTGATAAAGGCTATAGCGTAAAGTTTTTGCGTGTTACATGTGTTGTTGAAAACAAAGAAAATAATAAAGTTTTATTTGTTGCAAAGAGATTTGAAAATGTTTACACCATTGATTTTGAAAATTTACATTCTCAAAATGTTACATATTTTTCTGTTGTAAATGAAACTAGTTGGTTATTGCATAGGAGGCTAGGTCATGCTAGCATGGATCTCCTATCCAAACTTGTCAAGAAAGATTTGGTCAATGGCTTGCCTAAGACTAAATTCATCAAAGACAAGGTTTATGATGCTTACCAATTTGGTAAGTAAGCCAAAACTAGTTTAAAAAAGAAACAAGAAATTTTTACAAATAGGCCTTTACAATTACTTCATCTTGATTTATTTGGCCCTATGAAAGCCTAAAGCCTTGGAAGAAAAGCATATTGTTTTGTTATTATTGATGATTTTTCACGATATACATGAGTTTTATTTCTTGCAACAAAAGATGAAGTATGTCATGTGTTGACCAAACTTTGTAAGAAAATTCAAAATGAAAAGGGCTATACTATTTTACACATTCGTAGTGATAGAGGAGGAGAATTCAATAATAAAGATATTAAAAGTTTTTGTGAACAAAATAGAATTTCTCATAATTTTTCTACACCTTGAACTCCTCAACAAAATGGGGTTATTGAGAGAAAAAATCGATCTTTATAAAAAATGGCACGTACTATGTTAATTGAACACAAAATTTCTAAATATTTTTGGGCCGAGGTAGTTAATACTGCTTGCTATGTAATGAACCGAGTTTTCATGAGATATCATTTAAATAAAACTCCTTATGAGCTATGGAATGGTAGAAAGCCCAACATTTCTTACTTTCATGTTTTTGGATGTAAATGTTTCATTTTAAATGACAAAGATGAATTGGAAAAATTTGATTCTAAATCGGATGAAGGAATTTTTCTTGGGTATGCTACTAATAGTAAAGCTTATAGAGTATATAACAAAAGAACTATGACAGTAGTTGAGTCTATTCATATTACCTTTGATGAAGCTAACCATTTTTCTTCTAAGATTCCAATTGATAATGATTTAGATATTAATAAAGGAATGGAAGAAATGCAAATCAAGGAGGACAAAGGTAAAAGCAACAATGTTGACAATGAACATATAAACCTACCAAAAGAATGGAAAACAGTGAAGGATCATATTATGGATCAAATCATAGGTGAACCTTCACGAGGTGTAAGTACTCGATCTTCATTAAAAAATATTTGTGATAATATTGCATTCCTTTCACAAGAAGAACCTAAAAATATAAATGAAATTTTAGAAAATGAATCTTGGATAATGGCTATGTAAGACGAATTAAATTAATTTAAAAGAAATGAAGTTTGGAATTTAGTTCCTAGGCCTAAAGATAATACAATCATTGGAACTAAATGGGTTTTTGGAAATAAAAAGGATAAAAATGGTATTGTTGCCCGAAACAAGGCTAGGTTAGTCGCACAAGGATATAATCAAGAAGAAAGAATTGATTTTGAAGAAACATATGCACCCGTAGTTAGGATTGAAGCCATTCGCATGTTATTAGCATACGCATCATATAAAACTTTAAACTCTTTCAAATGGATGTAAAAAGTGCGTTCTTAAATAGTTTTATAAATGAGAAAGTGTATGTTGAATAACCACCTGTGTGAGACCCTGTACCGTTCCTTTTTGATTTACATGCATATTTCGTGTTTTTGGACACATTTTAGCGTTTTTTCTTTAATATATGCATATATGTGTTTCGATGGCTATTTTGGTTAATCTGAGCATGCGGGGTTGCTTCCCGGGATTGTAGGGAGTTTCTATGCGAATTTCAAAAATTCAAAAAAAAGATATTTTGGAGGCCTATAAATATCTGGAGCTAGATATTTTCAAAAGATATTTTCAAAACTTAACTCCTAAGTTTACTCCATATTGTCTCTGCCTTCTCTCTAACTTCTCAGGGGCCCGGGGCTCGATTTTCAACGATCCAACAGTGGATCCTTGATTTTGGCATCGTGGTCTACTCATCCACCCGAGCGGATTTCTTTTCGGCGAAGCTCAGATTTGCACGTAAATCGAGGCATTAGGTTTTTAACCCAACGAGGTAGGATCTCATATTCTACTGCTATATAAGGGTTGTATATATAATCTTATGTGTTTTCACCGTGTAAATCTCATGAAAATCATCTTTGTTTCAAAGTTAGGGTTTTTGGTTTTAAAACACTTTTCGGCGTTTTGGTTGGATGAAATTAGGTGTTGGATGTTTCTTTTGAGGTTTTGTAATAGCCCTAAGCTAGGGTATGCTTGTGGATATCAAAAATAGGAGTTTGAAGGCTTGATTTGAGGTTTGAAATCACAAAATCGTAGCTAAGAACATTTTCTGGGCAAGTTCCGTCGACTGGACCCATGAGTTCAGTCGACTGGATCTTGAGTTGGGAGGTTCAGTCGACTTGACTCAAGGGGTCAGTCGACTGAAATGTTCTCAGTTAAAAAATGGTGTTTTTCTGTAAGGTTTTTCAGTTGACTGGGGAGGAGTCCAATCGACTGAAATGATGGCTGTTTGCTTTGGCTTTTGGTGGTTCCTTTGAGGAAAAATGTTGGGTTTCTTTTGAGAAAATGGAGTAGTTTTGATGAAAAATGTGTTTATTGGAGGTTTGGAGCAAACCCTTAGGGTTGAGTCTCGCTTCCCAAAACATTTTCATAAATGTGTATGTTTTTTTTACATGTTTTAGTTTAATCTTCATGGTTTCATGGATTGGATCTCGTGCTTATAGATGCAATGTATAACTGCTTTTGGGGAAAACATTTTGAATATGTTTTGTTTTGGTCTCCTGGTGATGGATGGGTCTATGTACATGTATAATGTGCCGATTTAAGAAATGTTTTTAGAAGATTATCTAGTGGTACCGGGATGACGTGTATTTGGCACGAGTTGCCGTCGGTGTAAGTTCAAAAACGTGTGCAGCGTAGGTAGGTACTCAGGTCCTTCGGGTCAGTCGCTGTAAATTGAGGCGGATGGGTGCTCAGCTCCGTCAGGATCGTACCCATAAATTGAGTGGTTTGTCATGGTGCTCCGTATAGAACTTGTGTGTATCTAACCGGTCCCATGATGTATGGGGATTAGATACTCGACAGGGGTCTATAGTTGTTACCTCTATCCCCTTGTGATTGAGTCGGTACATAGGATCATAGTCGTCTATTCTGCGATGGTACATTCCGTGAGGGAAATGATGTTTTGATTACTGTTTTTCCTTAACTACAGTGGTTTATTTGCATTTGTTGCAATACCTGGTTTGAAGGATGAAAACATGGTTTTATGAAATAAAACTGTTTTGGGAGACTTGTGTAGACTGATAGGAAAACATGAGCGTTTTGGATGAAAAGCCTGTTTTGGTTTCGTGGTTGAGTTCACTCCCATTATATGATTGTATATTCCTGCTTTACAGTTTATTATCTGGTTCTATTGGGCTTCAGCTCACGGGTGAAAATTTTCTGTAAAACTATTTTCAAGTGATGATGTGGATGAGGAGTAGCTTGATGGTGCCTGTGGCGGCGGAGGACTTTTATAGTTTTTCTTTTTTTGGGTATGCCTATTCCTGAAGGTAGGTTTTGTACGCCATGAGGCTATATATTGTATGCATGTTAACCTGTTGTCTTTTATTTATGAGAGATACACTTTGTTGGGCATTCCTTTGGTTTCAACAGGTGGTTTTAATGTATGAAAACCTATATTTTCATATAAAGTGGATGTTTGGTGAATGTTTCACGTGACCCGGGGTTTGGGGCATGACAAATTGGTATCAAAGCTCTGGGTTCGAATACCTAAGAGCCATGGGAAAAAGGGGTTTATCACCTGGTGAGGTTGATTGTGTATGCTTGTTTGCATGTGTTTAAACGCTGGTTTATAACATGTTAATAGCTTTCTGAGCATGATAATTGTGTAAATGTGGACATGGAGGTTGAATCTCAGGATTGGTGAGTCTTGCCCTCGGGCGTTTGGTTTAACATGTTTAGAAGCCAAGTTAGAATCGCGTTTGGCCGACGTGTATTGTAGCAAGGAATCTGAATACGTTATTCCAATTGACGAGGCTATCTTGTTAGTTCTCCTTGGTATGTGAGGCGTGTTTGCATAATCTTATGTGGCTATGTGATAGCAGGATTATGTGTTTATGTTATGTAATGGCATGTTGTAGGAAAGCATATCCTGTTTATATTGCTTCCTATAGAATTATGTCCACGCGGGGAGTGCGGGGACGGGGCCATGGCTGTGGCCGAGGACGTGCCTATGTTCAGGTTCCAGAGGAAGGAGACATTCCTACCCCACCAGAACAAGTGGGTGGTATTGACGTTGGCAGCGCTGATGTCATCCATGAGATGTTAGCTACTATGCGAGCGATGGCTGAAGCTTCCAGGGCTAGTGTGCGGGTTCCTGAGCCGAGGGCTTCTGTGGCCATGCGGGAGTTCCGGCGGTTGGATCCTCCGACCATTTCTGGGGAGCCAGACCCTAAGGTTGCTACTGAGTGGTTAGAAGTGACCACCTCTATCTTTGATACTCTGGATATCAAGGAGGATTCTTTGCGTATAAAGTTGGCAGCGTTCCAACTGCGAGAAGATGCTAGAGAGTGGTGGATGTTCGCCAAGACCACTGTGGATGAGATGTGGATTGCTTTCACGAGAGTCTTCTTGGAGAAGTATTTCCCGAGGTCTTCAAGGGATATTTACCAGGAGGAGTTCCTCTCCCTTATTCAGGGGAATTTATCTGTGGTCCAGTATGAGGCTAAGTTCGTGAATCTGTCGCGGTTAACACCTGAGATGGTATCTACAGAGGAGTTGTGCACTTGGAGGTTTGAGAGGGGACTTCGACCTGCTATTAAGGATAGGGTTACCACTTTGGATGTGGAGGTGTACATCAAGCTGGTGGAAGCTGCTATCCGGGTCGAGAACTCGTTGGTAGATAGTCGCAGGATTAGAGAGAGCGGGATCCAGCAGAGCAGTGGAGATGTACAGTTTTAGGGGCGCAGGAACAAGCACCAGAGGTCGTCTGGACCTAGTTCCCGTTTTGCTGGATCGTCTCAGCCTCAGTCATCTGCACCTACACTTTTAGTGGCCTCGACAAGAAGGCCAGAGTAGAGAGGGTTGATCTGTTATCGCTGTGGACAGCCAGGACATCGTTCAGTTGAGAGCCCACAGAAGGGCCAGTCTCAGAGTTCAACGCCTGTCCAGTCACAAGCGAGAGACCCACCTATCTATTTTGGGTGTGGTCAGCCCGGTCATATCCGTAGACTTTGTCCCAAAGAGGGGAATGTTTAGGGTGCAACAGGAGCATCTGTTCCCTCATCTGTACAGAGACGACAAGCTCCACAGCAGCCTAGGGCTCAAACATCTAGGTTTACGGAGGGAGGTACTTCAACGCAGTCGGTGAGGCAGCCATCAACTCAGAGTTATGGTGGACAGACCAGACTACCGCAGGCCAGGGCTTATGTTCTTGCTGATCGCAATGCTTCCAAAGCACCAGTGGTGTCTGATGCTGTTGTTACACTAGCCATGATAAGAGGTACTCTTCTAGTCTTTAGATCATGGGCCAGTGTTCTCATCGACACAGGAGCATCACATTCATTTATATCTTCTGCATTTGTATCTTCTTTGGGGTTGGAAATGGACTGGTTAGGTAGCACCTTGTATGTGGAGACCCCAGTTAATGGGAGTGTGACGCTAAGCTTTGTCTGTAGATCCTGTGTGCTGGAGGTCGCCGGTTGTTGTTTAGAGTTTGGTTTTGTCATTCTAGACATGACCACATTTGATGTCATCCTAGGGATGGACTGGCTGACTACTTACTATGCCTTCATAGATTGTGTCCGACGGAGAGTGTCGATCTGTACGCAGGAGGGTGACTGCTTTTACTTTATGGGTGATCGGGATGAGGGCTTGATATCTATTCCAGGAGTCACCCGGGATCGAGGAGATTTAGGTTTTCTCTTTTCTGCACTCAGGTTAGATGACCTAGTTGGGGTTCGAGGAGTGTTACCCCCTGTGGAATGTGACTATTCGGATGTCTTCCCTGATCATCTGTTTGAGTTACCACTGAGCTGAGATGTAGAGTTCTCCATTGATCTTGTTCTGGGAGCTACTCCTATCTCTATGCCATCGTACCGTTTTGCACCGGCTGAGTTGCGAGAACTCAAGGTGCAGTTACAGGAGTTGCTAGATAAGGGGTTTGTGCGGTTTAGTACATCGCTATGGGGAGCTCCAGCTCTCTTTGCAAAGAAGAAGGATGGTTCATTACTATTGCGTATAGATTACAGAAAGTTGAACCAGGTGACAGTGAAGAATAAGTATCCGATGCCGAGGATTAACGACTTGTTTGATCAGTTGAGGGGGTCCCGTTGCTTTTCAAAGATTGGCTTGAGGTTAGGGTATCATCAGGTGAGGATAAGGGACGAGGACATAGCGAAGACCGCTTTTCGGACTCGCTATGGTCACTACGAGTTCCTGGTTATGCCATTCGGTTTGACGAACGCGCCGGCTACGTTTATGGATCTGATGAACCGTATCTTCCACCCTTATCTGGACAGTTTTGTGGTTGTGTTCGTGGATGACATTCTTGTCTATTCACCCATAAGGGAGATACATGAAGAGCATCTGCATGTTGTTTTGCAGCCTCTGAGAGAACATCGCTTGTATGCGAAGTTCGAGAAGTCCGAGTTTTGGATAACGGAGGTGAGATTCCTTGGGCACGTGGTGTCGAAGGATGGGGTATCAGTGGACTCGACGAAGATTGATGCAGTGATGGATTGGCAGCAACCAAAGAATGTTTTTGAGATACGCAGTTTTCTCGGTTTGGCAGGTTATTATCGGCGGTTTGTAAAGGACTTCTCTAGGCTTGCAGCACCGATAACGCGTTTGACGCGAAAGGGAGTGACATTTGTATGGAGCGAGTCCTATGAGTCATCTTTCCAAGAGCTGAAGCGGAGATTGACCAGTGCACCCATGCTGATTATTCATGAGCGAGGCTTGGGTTACACAGTGTACTGCAAAGCTTCACATGAGGGTTTGGGTTGCGTTCTGATGCAGGATGGTAAGGTAGTAGCTTATGGATCCCGACAGTTGAAGACACATGAGAGGAACTACCCGACACACTATTTGGAGTTGGCAGTTGTGGCCTTCGCCTTGAAGACATGGCGTCACTATCTCTATGGTGAGCGTTTCGAGGTCTTCTCTGATCACAAGTGTTGGAACACAGAAGAAAAATTAAGAACCGACGTCGTGACCGTTAAAAACGGTGCGTGCGTTTTTTTATGAAAAACGATAACATTAAACTAATATATTATTATTAAATATACCTTCAAGAAACTTGTTCAAGTTTCTTTGATGCAGAACAACGATCCGAGACGACCCAATGATCTTCTCACGTATATCCCGACGCACACGACAATCCCGGCGAGTGGGCACCGATCCGGATCTTCGTGTATCCTTGCCTTGGTTTATTTCTCAAACTCTTTCTCACCAAAAAAACAAAAATAATTTACTAAAAGGGAAAGGGGGGCGGCGTCTTTTTGGGGGAAATTAGGTTAGGGTTTTCTTTCTTGAACCTCTTTTTTTATATAAAGAATATGTCTCTTAAGAAATATATGGCATCCATATATATCTCTTATGATATACATGGTATCTATATGTATCTCTTTCTAAATAATATCAAGAGATATATATATATCCATAAACAACATCCCACCACCTAATTATGGCCGGCTACCTAGGGAGAAAACCCTAGGTGAGCCGAAAGACTAAAGAGCCCCTCATTATTTAATTTAATTCCTGAATGTTCCCGGCGGCAAAATCGGCATTCAAATTAAATTAAATAATTACCGAAACTGACAAGTAAATATCCGTGCGCATAATGGACTATGTGAGGGATCATGAGGAAGTATAGGACTCGGGCTAACCGCACGAGAAAACCGGATGTCCCTAACTCTGTCCCCGAGTTAGATCCTTTTTCGCACGAACCAGAACTTATTCCACTAAAGGTCCTGACTGAACTCTCGGCCCTAACTCAAATTATGTCTTGAGTTTCCAAT
>JAULJZ010124116.1:0-11117 GCA_032270985.1 Heliamphora pulchella
TACCTTTCCTTATTGCAATATTAAAAGTTTTCTGAAAAGGTTTTAAAATTCCTTTAAAATAGAAAAGACCCAATTCATCCCCCCCCCCCCTCTTGGGTTGCCTAGATCTAACAGATATCTCTAACTAAATGTTTTTTGGCTTACTTTCATTATATTTTTGTTTTCTTGAAGTGTTTTTTATGTTAACCAAACATGAAATAATGTGTTGTTTTTTCTGTTCCTTTTCCCTCATCAGCTCCATGAATTAAATAAGCCATTGAAGTTGGAAGGAAAGCATAAGGGAAAATAATTTTCCTTCGCAATTGCCTGGCTTCTTCCCTTCCCTTAATAACTCCAAGTTGGAAACCAAGCCTTAATTTTGTTGCCCAATCTGGAATGTGCTAATTGTAAGAACAAGTGAACAGAAACAGTATGTGAATTACAACTGCTTTGCCATTCTTAAGGTGCAGCTGTGTCTTCAAAGCTACTGGTCTTATGGTTTGGTATCAGTTCATTAGACAACGGTGGATTGAAGTCATTGAACATATCAAACCTTACATTGGTGCCTACAACTAGAACTTTTAATTAATGTTGTTGGATAGAAATTGTAACATTGTCAATTAAAAGTTTTCTTGTCATTTTATTCTTATGTTTTGTACATTGATTATTACGTTTTCTTCCAACTGAAGTGCAAATTAAAATTAATATGCACATGGATAATTGATTGGTTTGATTGAATATGAGCATGTATTGAGGACGTTATATTGCTTCACTTGTGGAGTCGTATGAGTTCTACGATGTTGTTAGCTCTCCATGTATCATAGTGAACAATGATGTATTGGTATTACTGATGCCTTATGGCTGAATAAACTATTGGCACTAGCCTTGAACATATAGTTAAACATACTAATAGTTGGACTTGAAATATCTAAGGCATTCTGGTAAGTCGTAGTTTCACTTAAATCAAGAAAGGAATATGCGTCAAAAAACTCTATCTACTTACCCATAAAAGTTGTGCCATCTTTTCTTTTGAGTATTTGGATAAAATCTGTGAGAATGATCAAGCTTATTTAGTTCTTTTAAGTTTACAGTTCATCTATGCTTTACCATTGCATTGCTTCTCTTTCTGACAAAAGAAATGTGTGTCCTTTGATCATAGGATGTATCACTACAAAAGAGTTGGGAACTGTTATGAGATCTCTTGGACAAAATCCAACTGAAGCTGAATTGCAAGATATGATTAATGAAGTTGATACTGATCAAAATGGTACCATTGATTTCCCGGAGTTCTTGAATTTAATGGCCCGAAAAATGAAGGTGAATTCAAATTCCACATCAGATTGGTTGTGACTGTCACCTACATAAGTTTTTTTTTTCCATTGTTCTTATCTGGCTTTTAGTGCTATTTTATGTTTGTCTCAGCATGCAGCCTCTCCCCCTTGAATATTTTGCTGTTGCAGATAAATAGTTTGCTGTGAACTGATATTTTTTTCTGAAGATTTTGTGTGGGAATTTAGATAATGCATAGTGTCTGTAATAAGTGCTGATACAGACACCAGACATGATTTTTAAAAAAATAGGATGCAAACACGACAAGGATTTGTCAAAAACATAAAATTTTATATATTTTTGTCTGCCATGTAAATCAATATAGAAATTGTTAAAAATAATCAAAATAACATTAATTTGGCAACAAAATGTTTTAGTGTGTGATCTAAATATCATCCAACACATATTAGAGCAGCTCATTAATATAATAATTCAACAGGAAAGAGCAACTCACAAGCTCATCAATAAATATGAATGGCAAATAAACCTGTCCCACCCCGCCCCATTAGGGATGGGCTCTCGCATTTTTTTTGGGGTTGGGGGAAGGGGTAGGTATAAAAAATAAAACCGAATGGAGACGGGGAGGGTTTATTCGTTATTGCCCTTGCCCTTGCCCTATTCTCCCCAAGCCTTCCCCGTTAAGCTTTAATATTTTTAATTTTCTTACCCTTTATAAATATTTTTAATTTTCTTCAAAACTTACAGAAGATTATTTATCAATTTCATAAACAGCAGTTGGCCTGAAAATCCAACCAAAATTCACTTCTTTCTATGCTTTAATCCTTTAATGGACTGCAGGCAATTTTTGTTGGAACTGCAAAAATTTTACAGTTCTGTTGTCATAGGCACAGCTGCACAGCTCCTTTCCTGTTAGAGCAGCCCTTAGAAAACAACTAAAAGTAACTTGTCATGCTCAAATAAATTATGATTTCCAACTGAGTGTCTTCTGTTGGTCAGCAATTACGGTAATGATTGCCGGTACTGGTCTCATATCTTAGTCAGTTCACCTCATTCTGGTATATTCATTATTCTTTTTTGGCTTCATCTTCTCTTGTCGGTCATGGTTAAATTCTCTTGCAGCTAAATGTATTTAATGCACAATCACTGAAATTTGTTATTGGAAAAACGGGCCAAAAGCAAGGGTGGGGAAAACCCTTCCTGCTTGGGGCAGGGATCATAGATACAATCTATTCCCCATTGGGGATCGGGGTTGGGGGAGGGAATTCATTTGGGTTATGGGGATCAAGGACAGGGAAGGCGAAATCCTCCCCCGTCTTGCCCCATTGCCATCTCTACTAACAAACTATTGAAACTCAATTATGCGTATGCGAATATACGACATACATTTGGCCCAAAGTAGATTGTGTCTGGACATTACCCCTCTCTCTAAACTGTCCTTAATGTGTCGAACGGAAATATGTTCATGATTAAAAGGCAAGATACGCCACTTGGCATGTCGGACACGTATCTCAGCCATGGCTTTGCTATGGGAACTAAAATGAAGTGCCGGTGCTTCATTTCGTATTTGTTTGGAAAAGTAATGAATAATGATTTGCCAACAGGAAATCGATATTTTTCTTACATTTTAGTGTTTGTTTCCAATTTTATATTCAAACTCTACAAAATTAACTTTTATTCCCAGTTACATGGCTGGTTGGAATTGTAAAAGTTGCATACCATGCTAACCATTAAAGTGACAATGTGCTCTGATGCTTTTATGTGCTGCATTACATAGCTTAAAAAAGTGCTTCTATCTGCTGCAATATTTTCGTGAAACAAATGTGCACTCTAAATAGATATATATGTATGAGCTCTAAAATTAATATCCATGGGGTGAAAAAGATTGAAAAGCATGCGATTTGCGAAATCTTTTTATATGGTGTAAGGCTTGTGTTGTGATTATTACCACTTTATACATTATACGGTCCTTTTGCTGCCAAGTTTAACTTTGTTGTTAGGCTTATTGATCATGTTGCCCAAAATGGTTTAGTTATTAAGATTGACTGCTTTCCAATTTACAAAACTGCATTTCCTGATACAATGTTGACAACGAAACTCTTATTCGGTGCAACCAACCGATCAACTAGCTAGTATATTGTATTAAATCCACTATTTGGCAATTGGCATCCAGTCTGACAATAGGCTTTGTGGATTTGGCCCCACGTGATGTTTGACTGAGGTGTAACTACATGGTGCAAATTTATCCGTGCACGCGCGCACGCGCACACACTAACACATTTTAAGAAGTTTTGATCATTGAAAGTTTCCAATCTAGTGACATCTCAGTTGTTTGTGGGGCCATCACATGGACTGGTTTTTATATGTTCTAGAGTAAATTCGATATACAGAGGTTTAATCCAATGTAATCATTGTTTTATTCTTTTGAAGGACACTGATTCTGAGGAGGAACTTAAAGAAGCTTTCAAGGTCTTTGATAAAGATCAAAACGGCTTTATCTCCGCTGCAGAGGCAAGTACCCTTTCTACCTTAGAACTTTGCTTCAACAGCATCAGAAATATAGATTGAATAAATGTGGGTCTGTTCTATGCGGAATTCGACCTTGATGCTAAAAATGACGAAAAACATCCTTACCATCTATTACTAAGGTTTTAAGTCGTGGTATCCTTATACATATTGGTATCGGTAATACAATTATATATCGGTTGATACACAACTAAATATCGGTACCAAAGGTCCAAAATCTTGATGATACAGTACGTATCGGCGGATATTATATTTAGAACCGTGACTACCATACTTAGTTGGATTTACTGTCTTTTTAATACTCATGGTTTGCACATGCAAAATCCGTGCAGCTTCGTCATGTGATGACAAATCTTGGGGAGAAGTTAACCGACGAAGAAGTGAACGAGATGATCAGAGAGGCAGACATGGATGGTGATGGTCAGGTAAATTATGAGGAGTTTGTGAGGATGATGTTGGCCAAGTGATGGCTGTGGCTTGTTTGGAAACCCACCCGGGGTGGGGATAATTACCAAGCTGACTTAATTTCAAGTGGTAGTGTCCCATTTTCAGGTTCTCTAGATTGATAGCTTCTTCTGTTATGACTTCATTGGTTATTTTTGTATTCTGGATTTATGAACTGTTGTGCTCATTCCATCTTGCCGGACATTTGTTTTCCTCTCTCCCCTCCTCCCTTAGGGCAACCATCTATTCTTTTCCGTTCCTCCAGTTAGAATTAGAATTCAATAAATGAAAAAAGAAACGAAAGGAAGGAGGGCAAGGAGTGTCGGCCCTGGGTTTTATAAGTCCTAAAGTAAACTTTTAAAATGGACCAATCTATGCATTTGTACATACTACAAATTTGAGAGGTGTAATCATTCGAGAATTAATTGCAAGAAAAAAAAAAGGTAAAAACAAAAAAAATTAACACTTTATCATTCATTATAATAGTTTGAAAGTATCTCTTAAAAATTAATATTCTTACATTTTTAATTATGGATGTACTAATTTCCCTTATCACTTAGTTCTTCAAATTTTCCAACTTATTTTTTCATCATTTATATTGTTCTACCATCGACAAACCTGACGACTAGCCTTAAAGTTTTGGGTAAATTCTTTTTACTTGACAGAATAATAGTATTGGGTACATTCTTTTTTAATTAGCTTTTTAAAAAATGGTAATATATAAACCTATATAAAGTATTAAAAATGTTTTGGTGTCTCAAAAATTAGCATAGAAGTTGGGGCTTAAAACAATTACTTTACGAGCTGTAGCTCAGAATTGGCCCTAAGGGCAAGCTTAAGGGTGTAAAAAATGTCCAAGACCCGTGGGTGGCTTGAGGCCCACTTCAAGTTCGAGCTCGGCCCTAGCGAGTATACTCTTACCTCGGGCTTGAGTCTTGCCCCTGAGTCCGTGGGCTGGGTCGGGCCAAAGCCTGAAGCTTGCCCGTTTAGCTTGAACCTACCCAACGGCTATATTGGCCCGTGGCCTTGCCCGAGCCCTATTGGGGCAAACTGTCAAAATCCTAAGTTGATGTTTATAATTTTAGTCAAAAAATATCCGAACGGATAAATGTTGAAACACGCTCCAAATTAAAATTTTTGATATCGAACAATCAAAATAAAACTCGGTAATACTTTTAAAATTAGTTTTAGAATTATATCTTTCGAAATCTAGTTGGATGATTTCTGTTGCTGCAGTAATTTTTAGCCAACGATCTGTTGCGATTTTTGATTTCTAGTGAAATCTCCTACACAAGTCTTCTGCTGTATTTTCGAATGCTAAACACGAACAAAATGTAGACTTTTATCTATCGTGTTTTTCAAAACTTTCTTGATTAGGTTTAGAATTTTTAAAGGACATGAAAATTCTAACCACCTAATCACTGATTCTATAGTATGAATTATGACGTCAGGTTTTATAACAGTATATAAATAGGATATAGTACGGACCTGTAGAATAAATATAACTTAGGCTCTCAATGTAATTATGAAAATTCACCTCAACTTAGAAGCAATTTTATAAAAATATTAATTATATTTTATTTCACTAAAGAATTATAATTGTACTCTCAGCCATATTCTCAAAATCGAATATTCGAGCTCTTATTATTAAATGTTTATTTATTCTCCCAACGTTAAGATTTTCGATAACCGCCGATTAAATTAAATTACTGACAATTATATTTAATCAACTTTTTAAATAAATTCTTTAAAACTTTTTGCTTAACTTATTTGACTGTCAGATAATTAAATCCACCTGCAAGGTTTAGCTCGGTCAAAACTTATAAGCTTTCGTAAGGGATATCATCAATTCCGATATTTTAGGACGTGAATTCCGTCAATAATTAATATTCACCATATAATCAATATCGTTATCCAACTCACCGAAATTATAGGCGTATAAAAGATTATACCTTTTAGTGAATCAAAATAATAAATATTAAATATACGTAAATAATTAATTATTTCGAAATTAAGAGAATAAGCACTCATAATAACCATGAAGTATGAATTAATTTATATAGTTAGTATAAAATTAATTACCCCAGCGTGGTTCTGTTCAATACACACAAAGTGTACTAGCACAGCGAGTCAGAATAATAGACGACGCTTTTATTTATTCTCCGTAACCAAGACAGGTTTATTAAAATTCTGTACTATAGTCATACCGATAGTTTGTCCAATTCCATCTAAACTGTGACAAAAAACTTATATTCCACAAAAACATTTAATCTGATCTTCTGTCTGCAAATCGAACTCTACACGCCAGATTAAATATTATGTAAAATAAAAAACAAACATGCACGACATCAAATAAATAATGAAATGCATATATTGCTCATTAAGATTCTCATAAAATCAAAAAAATTAATTTTATTAAAAAATAAAATTATATACTAAAACCAAAATCATGGTTTTTAGTATACAATCCTAACAATTCTACACTATTCTGCTGTGCAGTGCCTGGCGCAGTCAACTGGGATATAATCCCCTCCTCTGACAAATAATCCCTAAACTCTCCAAAGAGGTACTCGCATCCGCGATCAGACTGAAGTGTCTTGATATATTTTTCCAAACGCTTCTTTGTTTCTGCCTTAAATACTTTGAATTTCTCAAAGTATTCAAGCTTGCGGTGCATCAAATAAATATATTCATACCTTGAGTAATCTTCAATAAAAGTGATAAAATACTCAAAGTCTTGTCTAACTCAGATAATCATAGGTCCATATAAGTCAGAATGAATAAGTTCCAACGATTCTTTGATTCTATAACCTTTAGTCGAAAATTGTCTCTTGATCATTTTACCCTACAAGCAGGATTCACAGACTGGAAGTGCCTCCACTTCTAATGAATTTAAAGGTCCATCTTTAACTAGTCTATTTATTTTTTCAAATTAATATGATTTAGGTATAAGTGCCAAAGATACGTTTGGTTCATTAAATAAGGTTCTTTTATCTTAAATAATGAATTAGATGTATTATTCAATTCATTCAGTTGCAGCGTAGGAGAGATTGAAATAATAACATAAAGATCATCCACCAATGTACCGAACAGATAAACCGTTTATTATCCTTAATAATCATAGAATTATTAAAATAAACAAAATATTAATCTTTAATCAATCTAGAAATAGAAATTAAATTCCTTCTAATGAATCTCTCAATATTAAAATTCTATCTTCACTAAAATTAAAAGGGGCATCTCCCACTACAACTGCTGTCACTCTTGTATTATTGCTTATGTGCAGGTAAATCTTCTCATTATTACGTTGTCGGATTTTCTAGAACTCATGCAATGAATTACAGACATAATTAGTGGCTCTCGTATCTATACACCAGGTACCAGTAGATAATACTGCTAAACAAGTTTCTACAACTAGTGAATAGAAATTACATTTGTTATTCTGCTTGTCAACGATAAATCGGGCATTGTTTTTTCTAGTACCGTGTCTGGTTGTAGTGAAAATATCTACCTTTCGATTTTTTCATACTAGTCTGTTACCCACTAACTACCTTGAAAATTGTGTTACCCTATTCCTAAGAATATGCTTGGCAGTTAAAACTATATCCTGATTCTTTTTCCAGTCAACATAATAAGGACCCATAAGTTTGTTATCTTTGAGTATAGACGCAGGTGAATTGAAAACTATTTTAATTTTGAAAATCATATAATTAAAAAATATTAATTATGATGAGCAAAATTTTGAATTTTTATTTTAAAATTGGTTCCCCCTACTATTTTTTAAAAAGAATTCGCTAGCAGCCTAGTACACCGTGAATAATATGCTTCGATGGAAAAGACGTCTACTACTCATCATTTGTCCAGACATGTTAATTTTTATTAATTTTACTATCTAAGTAATAGACCTTACCAAGTAAAATTAAACAACTAACGTAATTTCGGTTCAATAAATAATAGCAATGACTCAGATTGAGATAATACTATTATTTACAACTAAGTATAAGCCATCACTTAATTTCGAATTAATCGTTTCGCAATAAACCCTTCAGATGTAGAAATGATCCACACTAACAATTTTTCAGAATTATCCCTAGTGGAGGCACGTACCGGTGATCCCATAATTAATTATGTCCGATGGAGAGGAAGGCCCTAATATCAACATATAAAATTAATTACATCACCTACAAACTAGTGATGAAGACTACGAGATTTATCTGTTAATAAATTCTCACCCACTTAGTTTTTAAAATATTTTTGAGAGTTATAAAATATGTTTAATTAAAATAAATTTACAATTTTCGAAAATCACACGTTATAAAAAATTTTGATTTTTAAACCATCTTTACGTATTTTATGTGTAATAAATAAAATTCTAAAATTCTATTTATTTAAAAAATTATTTTTAAATAAAAAATTAAGAATTTTATTTTATTTTCTATTACACATATTTTGAAAAAAAATAATTTATTAAAATTAAACTTCTTTGAATTAATTCAAAGAATTCAAAATTAACTGTCATGTTTTTTCAAAATATCCAAAAAAATATCTTAAACGTGTTTTAGTGTAACAAAATAAAATTTTGAAATTTTTTTTTAAAAAAAATTTATTAAAGAAAATCTTATTTTATTTTTTCGTTACAAAAAAAGTTAATTTCGAATTAATCAGAATTAATTAAAACAGAACAGAATAAATAAATCGAAACAAAAACATCCACACATTTAAATGAATAAATAAATAAATGTATTAAATTTTGGGTTTTATGATCGTTCTAAAACTCTTTAGCGAAAGAGTTTCTATTCATCTAGAAAACTTGCAATCCTGTCATAATTAAAATTTTAATTTTCTAATCATGTCAGAATAATTTAGCCAACTAGAAATCTTGTAACAATCAACAGCAGCAAATCACAATTCCGCAGAAACACTGTTGTCGCCGCACCACTGCATGCCGTAGCTGCGAATCAATGCCAGCGCGTTGCGCGTTCTTTGCCGCAAAAAACTTGCTGCATTTTTTGTCATCCTCAACCGCATGGACTTAGCCCCCCCAAGCTTTATTGTCTTGGAACATGGAATTATCACAAACGGAATTCCAATTTGATAATCCATGCTTGATGATGAATAGGCTTCATGTATCATTCAAACTTTGAAATCAAAGATAATTGTCACGTTGCATTCAATATACCAAATGGAATTCATCATGATCCATGTTAATCCATGTGCCTTTGTAATTATATATGGACCGAATGGGATTAATGCTTTATTCCTTTTGAATTCAAGAATCCATTCTAATCTCATGCTTGATGACTAATCCATATGCACTTGGATTAAAAACCCACGTGGATCCCACTTTTGATGCTTTCCATGAAATAACCGTGCATCACCATGATTCATGTAGTTGCTTGCTAAGGTTTTTCTTTGTTCTTCTTTCTTTTGACTTTTTTGTTTGGTTTATTTTTTTTTTATTACACAAAAAAATACAAAAATAAAAATTAAAAAATAATTATTTTTATATTGATCTTATGCCTCCAAGGAGTTCATAATCAATCTACAACGATCAACTATCGTAGTTAAAAAAATTTAATTTAATAACCATCATTCAAACCATACAATCAAATATACAAAATAAATAATAATCATTAAAAAACCAGAATTAGATTCCCTGTAAAATCGAGTTAGCAAAATCTAAATCTATCTAAACCCATGATTAAATCATACATAATCAAAGACAACACTGATACCAATTGTTAGGATAAACTGCCAAGATCTTAAGATGATATTTATGATTTTAGTCAAAAAATATCCGAACAGATAAACACCGAAACAGGCTCTAGAATAAA
The DNA here is from genome assembly GCA_032270985.1 of Heliamphora pulchella. NCBI lineage: Eukaryota > Viridiplantae > Streptophyta > Magnoliopsida > Ericales > Sarraceniaceae > Heliamphora > Heliamphora pulchella. Next base: position 10,071 of record JAULJZ010124116.1, read on the forward strand.
ATTTTAGATATCGAACAATCAAAATAAAATCTAGTAATACTCTTAAAGTTAGCTTTAGAATTATACTTTTCGAAATCTAATTTGATGATTTTAGTTGCTGTAATAATTTTCAGTCAACAATCTGCTGCGATTTTTGGCTTCTAATCAAATCTTCTACACAAATCTTATGTTGTATTTCCAAATGCCAAACACGAACAAAGTGTAAACTTTGATCTATCGTATTCTTCAAAACCTTTTTGATTAGGCTTAGAATTTTCAAATAACATGTAAACCCTAGCTACTTAATCACTGACTCTATAATATGAATTATGGCGTCAGATTTTATAACAGTATATAAATAGGTTACAGTAGAGACCTGTGAAGTAAATATGACTTGGGCTCCCAATGTAATTATGAAAACTCATCACAATCCAGAAGCAATTTCATAAAAGCATTAATTATAATTCATTTTACTAAAGAATTATAGTTGTACTCCGAGCCATATTCTCAAAACCGAATATTCGAGCTCCTATTACTAAGTACTTATTTATTCTCCCCACGTTAAGATTTTCGATATCTGCCGATTAAATTAAATTACTGACAATTATATTTAATCGGCTTCTTAAATAAATTTCTTAAGACCTTCTACTTAATTTATTTGACTGCCGGATAATTAAATCCACCTACAAGGTTTAACTCGGTCAAAACTTATAAGTTTCCTTAAGGGGTATCATTAATTCCGATCTTTCGAAACGTGAATTCGGTCAATAAATAATATTCACCATATAATAATATTGTTATCCAACTCACCGGGATTATAAACTTATAAAAGATTGCACTCTTTAATGAATCAAAATAACGAATATTAAATGAACGTAAATAATTAATTATTTTGAAATTAAGAGTATAAGTATTCATAATAACTATGGAGTGTGAATTAATTCATATAATCAGTATAAAATTAATTACCCCAACGTGGTTTTGTTCAATACACACAAAGTGTACTAGTACAGCGAGTCGGAATAATAGACGACGTTATTATCTGTTCCTTGTAACCAAGATTGGTCT
>JAULJZ010124137.1:0-11117 GCA_032270985.1 Heliamphora pulchella
AACACCCTCGGTAGGCGGCGAATCATTCTTAAGGAAACTGCGATTGCAGGACTCGGTTTGCAAATTCCATTTATGTTGTTTCATTTCCTGTAATTTCAGATTATTTTAATTTGTTGAAAGTAAATAAAGATGTATTTTCTGGATCTCCGAGCATATATTTTTTTTGGCGTTGGATATTCTCCTAAAACGGCAACAGGACAACGCCTATCCCTACACTTTGTTCTGTTTCTTACCCATTGAACATTAATTTCCAAAATTCTTCTAAGTAATTAATTTCGAACAAGTCTTTTTCTAACATTATATTTGGATGATCTGCTAAAAAAATCAGCTAATGCTTGTCCTTTCATTGCCTTATGAGGAACATATATGAAATTATATTATATTAAGGCAAGGATCCATTTTTTTTGTTTGTCTCTTAACATAGGCTTGGACAACATGCATTTAATTACATCTGTTTGGGCAATAACATATACTTTCGATGGTAAAAGATAATACCTTAATTTTGTTGCATAAAAATACAAATCAAGGCATAATTTTTCAACTGAAGTATATATCTTGTTTCAGTATCATACAATTTTCTACTTAAATAGTAAACTGCTTGTTCATACTTTTGTTTATTTTCTTGAGCTAACAAACTACCTATCAATTTTTCATTAGCAGATATATATAGTTTGAGGGGCTGACCTGGAGTTGGTGGCATCAACACAGGTAATTTAGTTAGATAAGCTTTCAAACTATCGAATGCAATCTGATGCTCCTGTTCCCATATGAATTCAACTCCTTCTTTTAATTTAATTAAAAGAAAAAATGCCAAAATTTTTCCTGTTAGGTTTGATATGAACTTTCAAAAGAAATTTATTTGTCATAAAAATCTTTGCAACTCTTTCTTAGTTGAGGGAGGTTTTGCTTGTAATATTGCCTTAGCTTTATTTTGATAGATTTTTATTCTCCTTTTATGTACCAAAAATTCTAAAAAATTGGCCACAGAAACTCCAAAGGCACATTTCAGTGGATTCATCTTAGGTTGGTGATGTCTCATCCTTTCGAATACCTGTCGAAGGTGTTTTAAATGCATTTTTGATTTATGAGACTTAATCATGATATCATCTATATATACTTTCATGATTTTTCCAATAAAGACATGAAAAATGGTATTTATTGCACTTTGATAGGTGGCTCCAGCAATTTTTAAACCGAATGTCATAACAATCCATTCGAAGGTTCCCAAATCCCTTGGGCACCTAAATGCCATTTTATGAGTATCTCTTGAGGTAATAAATATTTGATTATATCCAGCATGTCCATCCATAAAGGATAGAATTTCATTTTTAGCTGCTGAATCTATTAATAAGTCAGCTATGGGCATAGGGTACTCATCTTTTGGACTTGTTGTATTAAGGTTTCGATAATCAATACAGAACCTCAATTTTTCGTTCTTTTTCATTATTGGGACTACATTAGATAACCATTTGATATATCTGGTTGTTCTAATAAATCCTGCTTTCAATAATCTTTCAATTTCTTCTTTTATCAGAAGAACTATTTCATTACTCATTCTTCAAGGTGGTTGTTTATGAGGCAAGAATTTAGATTTAATACGTAATCGATGTTCTACCAAATTCCTATCTAAACCTGGCATTTCTTCTTATTTTCATGCAAAACAATCTTTATATTCACTAAGAAGACTGATAAGTTTGCTTTTCATTTCTTCATTTAACTTAGAACTTGTATAAACAGGTCTAGGATCATCACAAGATTCTAAATTAACCTTATCTAATATATCATGCACTTCTACATGAACATCATCTAGCGTTACAGGTGTAGTTGTAAGTTCTTTTACAGACAAACTCTTACAATTGTCTGGGCTATCATCTAATACACATTCAGTCCAATTACAATCGGAAGTATCTTCTTCTAGCAGTCTTCTTTCGAGAAAAAACACGTGAAATCTTGAAAAAGTAGACTTGATTGTTTCTTCCTCCTCTGTCTTAGGCTTACACTCCATCAAATATTTTTTCATCAATTTTACTTTTAACTACAAGCATCTTAATTAGATTAGGCCTTGGAAAATCTTGACTGACTTCCTTAAATCTTTTTCGTATCACATGCAACACCTGCTCCCCAAACAGACAGGAATTATCAATCATTTCGAATGATGAGCCTTCTTCAGGCTTGTACAATGGTGCATTAACATTGTTGGTTTTGGAAAAAAATATATTCTTGTCAGCCCAATATATCTCTATATCTTTACCTATTTCGTCATCTTTTTGTGTTAAAAAGATAAGAACTTGGTGCAGGGATGATAGGGCACATCCATTGGAATGTATCCAATCTCAACCTAAAAGCATATTATAATTCAAAGACGAGTCCACCACAAAGAAAGTGGCATTCATCTTCCTTCCACCAATTGACAAGCACAATGCTAAAATACCTCGCGTCGACGAAGCTCCTCCAGCGAAATTACTTACTGTAACTTCTGTTGACAGCAGATCACTTTCCTTCTTATCTAATATCATTGACGGTAGAATATTAACTACAACTCCATTATCAATTAAAACTCTGTCAATACTTTTTCCATCGACAACAGCGATAACGTACAATGGCTTCAGATGTCTTATCAGCGCCTCCTCTGGTGCCTGTATTATCACTTGAGATTTCCCTGACCAATCCTTCTCAATGCCCATAGTTCGTGATAGAGGCATTCTTTTCTCCACTTCATCTATAACAACAGCAGCTTCTGATCTGTCTTCAACATCCCCGTCGAGATTAGCAGGTTGATTTGGATTTGCTTGAAATGTTTTTGGCAAAATCAAGATCATATTACAGTCGACGTTAGATGAGATCGATCCAAACTGAATTGCTACTTCTAATCTTTCTCCAAAATCACTTGAATCATTAGAATTCTGGCTGTGTTTCTTCTTTAAATTCCTGTCTCTATCCTCGTTCATATTTGATGTCTTGGTTGATTCTGGTTTATCATCATCAGACAATAACAACTTTTTAACTTCTTCCAATTTTCTTGCTAAAGCTTCTTTTGCAATATTTCGTTGCCCCCCAACCTTTTGATCAATCTGTTCAAAATTTGTAGGTTTTATTCCTTTTCTAGTCCATACTATATTTGGTGCTGGCTGAGCACGAGATGGGGGACTTCTTGGGTAATCTGGATGCACATCTAGGAGAGCCCTAGCAGCGAATTTTCTTTGTAATCTTATTTTTTGAGTTGTGGTTGTTGGGGTATACCAACCTTCTAAAGATGAAAAATGGGGTGTCTTGCTCTTTCCCATCGATCAGTAGGTAGAATTGGGAGCCTGATCATTCTTCTTGGCTTATCAAAATGTCGACTATGTTGAAACCCTTGCCAAGGTGTTGGTTTCCCATGAGGCCTTGGAATTGGCCTCCTTCCCTGATGTTTCATCTCTTGAGTGCTTGGTAAACAAGGGATAACTGGATTTTCTTTCAAAAGGAATGGTTAATACATTTCCACTTCACATGGACCAAAAATTCCAGAGTCTGGTCCTTCATATATCAACTTTGCCCCGTTGTAAATTTGCAGATCTCTGCATCCCATTGTATTGAAATGAAGAACTGTTTCTGAAAAATAAGTTTTCATTTCCTTCTCTGTTATTTCGATTTCAGCTTCTTGTACTGATCTACGACATCTTATACATATATACTTTTGCTCAGCATGCTCTAGCATTTTTGCTTTTCCCTTGTTAGACCTAGTTGGCTTTTCTTGTTGTGCCACTCTATCTTGCACAATTACACTAGGTAATTTCCTAACAGCCTTTCCTAAATCAACTGTGATCATGTTGATGTTTAGCATCTCAGGGAATGAATCACTATCCACTTTCATTACTTCTTTTCCCTTTGCATATTGCAGCATTTCCTTTTGAATCAAGTCATGTACAACATTTCGAAAAATTATGCAATTGTTAGTAGAATGCCTAAAAGAGTTATGCCATTTGCAATATTTTTTACCCCTCATTTCTTTGTCAGGTGGGATCGTCTGGCCATTTGACAGGGTAATGAACCTCTGTTTCATTATTTCGTCGAACAGCTCATCTATTTTCGATAAGTCGAAAGAGTACTGTCGCAGGACTGATGATTGGTTCTTTCTGTTTGGCTGTGTTGATGGCATATTCAAAGGCTTCTCAATTCGTTGTAATGTATCACATATGATTGGTATTTTCCCAATTACATGTGCAACATCTATTTTTGCATTCCCTTTGACCCCTTGATAATAAATCCCTAAGGCCGTGGATTTCCTTTGTATCTCTTCTTTTAACAAGTTTTCGTATCTAGTTGCTCTTGAAACTAATTCAAACAGATCTTTAAATTTCATTCATTCGAACTTTTTACGTAGTTCGAAATCAAGCCCATTTTGGACTAATTTGACTATTTTAGTTTTAGGTAAATAAACATGGCATCTATTCCTGAGTCTTTTAAACTTGCTAATAAACTATTCAGCTATTTCTATCGAATTTTGCCTAATTTTAGCCAAGTAAGCCATTATTACCTCAGGTTCAGTTCTGAAAAATTGAGCATGGAATTGTTATTCCATTTCTTGCCATGTTTGAATTGAATTAGCAGGTAAATTAATAAACCATGTGAACGCTATTTTGGTCAACGAATATGGAAATAACTTCATTTTAAGACAATTACTTCCACCCACTTCTCCACATTGTAAAGTGAAACGACCAATGTGTTCAATGGTTGATTGGTTTTCTTCTCCCGAAAATAAAGTAAATTCAGGTATCTTATAGTTTCTTGAAAAATCTAAATTATTTACCCAATATGGATACGATTTTCGAAACATAGGTCTTTCAGTTCTTCGAAGAGCAGGACCATATAAGTCTTGCATAATTTCTGCAATTTGTTCCCTATTGGGCACAAACTGTTGACCAATCATGGGGTTAACATTCATTGGTTGTTCAACCGGAGGAATAGATTGTTCAACTCTGAATGGATCCACAACTGATGGAGTTGGGTAAACTGGATCTGCCACAGGTGAAATTAGATACACTCCTAATGTGGGCCTATTAGAATTAAGAGGTCTGTAAGCTCGTGGACATAATCCATGAGGATTTCTTGGTTCATAAATAGGATTATAATACGCCCCAGGTCCTTGAGACATTTTAGGTTCATACATAGGATTGTAACTTACCTGTTGCTGCAAATTTCCAACACCTAGAGCCATCGATGGCGCTTGTTGCTCTACATTTATCCGTACTTGTGACATATTCACATTTGTCATGTCATTTGATGTTGACCCCAAATGCGATGTCACTTCTTCAAAACTTTTGACGATTTTCTTCATTGCCAATATTAAATCCTGATTTGCTACACTTGGATTGCTGAATATTTCAACCAACTTTGGATTACTGAGAGCTTCAAACACTTTTTGCCGCTCCTGTGTAGGGAACCTCTCTAGGTTCTTCGATTAACCGTTAGAACCATTTGATTAGTTCAATTCATTAGTTACATTGTGAGTAACCTCTGTAGAGGCTACACCTTCTTGCACTGCCTTGTCTTTGCGAGTTTGAACCATGTTGCTTTTTGACTTAATGCGTGGTCCCACCGGGCATGCCAAATTTGTTAACCAGAATAACAAAATGATCTCCTTCGAAAGAAAATTCTTTTCGAATATCAAGCGATTGCATGCGGGTTCTATGCCTTGTTTCAGGATTTCGTCAGAAAAAGCCACAGACGATGAAATCAAAGCAATAAAATCAAAATTTTATTAACTTCGACGAAAAATCAATTACAGAGACTACAATCTACTCCTATATTGAACTGGAAAGAGAAATTACAAGGAAAACAAAAGATAAAAAGAAAATATAAGCAGTTTGCCAAGTTGTGTGTTTGTTTTTTTCTTTATTACAATCAATCGTATTTATATACTTATTTTAATAACTGCTGGCAACTTCCAATAACTACTTCATCGTGTTTGAACTGCTACACGTTGCCTGCAATCTTTTAACCACCTTTTACAGTTCCAGAACCCCAGACTGCCACTTGTTACTTTTGCCTGAAATGCTTCTTAATTGCCATGATCGTGCCTTAACTGCATCGAAGAACATGTAAATGGGACAGTTATCGTCACAGAAGAACGTGTAGATAATTGGGGCAGTTATCACAAACGTGTGCTTTATGCTCCTTTTATTGTGACACGTATCTTTACTTCTAGATTACTCATTCAAAGCAGTTTTTCCAGACTAATTCCTAGATTAACATTATTTTCGCAATCCAAGAATTAACTTCGATGGGGTTATTTTGAAAGGAACTATTTGTTGAACCTAAAAAGGCTTTATTGACTTTTCTTTCATTCAATGGGTTATCACTTTTTCAACATTCGACAGGTTTATTTAACCCTTGTCAGTACTACTAATAAAACTTATTCGACGGGTTACTAATTATATAACCTTCGATAGGCTAGTTTAATCATTGTCGTTATCACTAATAAAACTTGTTCGATGGGTTATTAATTCTATAACCTTCGATAGGTTAATTTAACCATTGTTATTTATTATAAATAAAATATGGTGTAAATAGCCCCTTACCTATTAATTAAAATTACAGGAACACCCTTGACGTAGGGGCAAAGTGATACAAATAAATAGTTAGGGGACCACTTTGTACGAGTTTTAATTCAGGAAGTTAAGTGATACACGGATATAGTGTAGAGGGTGTTCCTATAATTTTTCCTATTATTCCCTTGTGCTTTGAATATTATATTTGTGTATAATTAATTCGGAATTAATGTAATTTAAAAAGTTAAATTCAAATTTTAAATTTTTAGTAGTTATAATTTTTTAATTAAGAATTAGAGGGAAACGATTAAAAAGTTCACATAATTTCAAATTTAAAGTAATACTAAATAAAGGTATTTTTGGTATTAAAAAACCATACGGCTTCAATTTATAGTGAATACCAAGCTAATGCGCTCCCTTAATATAATAGTAGAGATAGTATAGATAGGAGTTGTGGAGTAATGTGATTTTTAAGTTATACTCTTAGGTCACATTTGATTGATCGGATTAATAATGAGAGAATATATAATCTTACTTGATAAGTAGTCATATGGGACTAGTAATGAATGGATTATTAATACCATATTCTCTAAAACATTGTATATTTCACATTTTATGGGAATAGTTATCTAATGGATGCATAATTTTTTTACCACTTGTTGAATTCAAATAAGAGAAATATAATCTCATGGGATATATAATTCAATTCTATATCTAATCCGGTCAATCAAACATACCCTTAAAATTTCAAATTAAAATTAGTTATAGAAAGAGACAGAAAGAAAGGGCATTTTGGGTAAAAATAAAGTCACTACAACTTTAATTTTAGGGACATTGGTGATCTCCCTTAACCCATACTAGTTATGATTTGAAGTTGTTCCCAACACAATTTAATCTCAATGAAAGCAGATCATACTTCAACACTCCAAACACAATATGAAGTAAATTTAGCAAGTGAATTCAGGGAAGCAATTTCAACATCCAATTTGTCAAATCCAATTTAATCAATTCAAGAGTAAGACATGAAGTAATCTCAACTATGAATCCGTTAATTAATCCAATCTCATATATTTCAGTAATGCAAATGCAACAATATCAACGATTAAGCTATTCATCAATTGACCAAGTGAAAGTGTTGAAATGTCAAGATTGTAATGGAATGTTCAACGTAATTTATTTACTTTTAAACATTTTACTAAATTCTAAGTCCAACAAAAGTATTCATAATTCACATGCAATGATCAAGAAAACGTTCACATGGATAATTGGGGTTTTTTTAATTTTTTTTTATAATAACGACACGAGACCACGATCTCACTAGGTTGTTTAACATCTTTGGACATCAATCTTGAGAAAAAAAGCCTATTAAGAGTAATACAATACTGAAAAACCAATTAAATCACAATTTGGAAAATTCATTAACAGTAACACAACAACATATTGGGGTTTTGGCATTTGGGTAGACTCAGCCGCACATCTACTACCAAGCCATATAACAAAGGCAATAAAATATTTGGATTTTTAGTAGGTTCATTCTCAATATCCTAAGATCACTTGGGTTTTCCTTAGGCTTACCCTTCTTTTCATGAAAAAAAAAATACACAACCAAACAAAGAAGGTACATAATAATCTTTAATTGTGTCGTCGTCTAAAGACTGGTTATTCTATCCCACATATTGAAGAAGTTATGATAAAAAGTAGAAAATAGCAGGCTAGAAATCACCTATCAGAAAATAAAAGATAAAAAGGAACGAGCTAGATATCGTGAAACACCCAAAGATAGAAAATGAGATTTTCTCCAAATAACGTCTTCAATAAAAAGGAAAGCAAATGAAATTTGTCCAAACAGATGTTTCTCTATTACATCTACTGCCATCTGACTTTTTATGCCATTCTTTTTGGTGGATAAGAATATATGAGTCTCGTATGCACACTCTTGTGCGGTTGTGCCGGCTGGGATTTGCAATCTGCCCCTCTTTTGGGGTGGCAAAGATGCCATTGATATTAATTGCTGCCAATTGCCATGATTTGGGTTTTGGCAGTTGTGGAATGTGTATGAAGCAACATTCGTGTGTTTAAGGTAAATTTGCTGTATGAACTCAAAATCGTCCACACCTAATGAATGCATAGTCATCATTGGAGTAGAAATTCAATAGTAATATGACTAACTTGTTCTTGCTTCATGTTGACGTTCTTAAAATTTCCTTAAATATTTGTGAATTCTTGAATGATTCAAACAAGTGTTGAATTTTTACTACATAAAATTATCGAAGCCCAATTCATCATTTATTTCATTAGGTTGTGTCTCGATCATCAATTTGTATAAAATTTTTGTAAGAAGAGTTAGATTTTTCTTTCCCCTGATAAGATTGATTTCATCAACTTCCTCATTTTTTCCCAAAACAAGTACAATAACTTCCACATATTAACTCCACGTGATATTCAGATCATAAATTTTCTTGATAAAGAACTTTTAGTTGTTTTGTTTAATGCGGACTAACTATGCAAACTATGATTCTGCTAAAATTTTACTTATTCCAACCCTTTAGTTAAAAATATGACTCTTATGAGATCATAAGAAATTCAATTGAGTAACATAATCTCTCCCAGCAATGCTTTCCAAACTTGTAATTTTTTAAGAATTTTGATCTTAACAAAAAAGACCATAACAAAATATCAGATAAAGGTAAAATTCGTTCGCAACGAAAGAGGTTGAGAGCTGAGGCATGGTGAATTCAAGCTTATATTTCTTTCCGTAGTCAACAGAACCCCTTTCAAGAAGTAGAGATCCAAGGCTGGAACCAGTCTCACCCCCAACCACACAGAAAACCACTATACCAACTTTGATTTCTTTCTAACAGAAGGCTTTTTAAGAGTTGAGACCCCATTTCCAACATCTCCAGCAGCACTGACTATGTTCTAGTCCAAGACAGTTGAAATTTTTTATTTTTTATTTATTCCTTATTTCCTCAGTCCACATTGTTTGTTTGATCCAAGGCCAGTACTTATTTGACGCCCAACCACACGGAAAACCAAGAATCCTTTAAGTCCCCATGCAATTGTCAGCAAGCTTTCGTTTGTGATCCTTAGGCGTGATGGTGGATTTTCCAATCGAGAGAGGAGAATGGGTTTCTTCCAAAAGGAGAATGGGTTTGAAAGAGAGAAGTGAAGAGTAGCAGGGTTTTTTTGCCATTTGAAATAAAGACAGGAATAGCTGGAGCTTCCTTTCTCCATTGTTGATTTGCTTGAAGGTTTCTCCACCGTTGGTTCCAAACATAACTGTCCCATCAACCGTGTTCCCTTTTAATATACTAAAAGAGTGTCACACGTGTGTGCAGTTATTTTTTGAATTTTAAAAAATTAAAAAGTAGTTATTGTATTAATAATTTACAATTTTATCCATTTAGCTAATAAAAGATGTGGTAGTTAGGTGATGAATAATTTTGGAGCTGAAAATTATGTGAGAGAGCTTCAAAACTTGTGGCTTCCCTTTATAGATATTATATTGGTCATGTTTGGGTGGTTTGCTTATTTGCTTATTAACAAATAAGCCAAATCGAGTTTATGCCACTTCGTTTGGGTGAATTTACTTATTTGCTTATTTGCTTATTTGGCTATCCAAACGAGCTTATTTGCTTATTTGGTTATCCAAACGAGTTTATTTGGCTTATAAGCCAGCTTATTTGCTTATTTGGCTACCCAAACGAGTTTATTTGTTTAATTGCTTATTTTCTTATTTTTTGCTTATTTGGTTATCCAAACAATGTGACTTATTTTTTGACTTATAAGCCAATAAGCAAATAAGCAATTTTGCCAACAAGCTTATTTGGCTTATAAGCCAGCTTATTTGCTTATTTGGCTACCCAAACGAGCTTATTTGCTTAATTTTTTATTTTTTTGTTTTTGACTTATTTGGTTATGCAAACAACGTGACTTATTTTTTGACTTATAAGCCAATAAGCAAATAAGAAATTTTGCCCAAACATGGCCATTATATATAATATAGATACATAGATTAGATTTTGTGTTACACATTATTCAATATTTAATTTATTGCAAGATAAAAATTTAATCAAAAAGGGAGGAAATTCAAATCAAATGCCAATAATTTAGATTAGGGTTTCAAATTATAGATGGGAAAAGAGGGGGGTGGGTGGGTGGGTGGGTAGGTTTGAGAGAGAGAATGGAGAGTTTTTTTAAAGAAAAAACTTAAGCAGATACAGTGGTACTTTTAGAAATTTTTGTTGTTGGGATTATTCAAAAATGATTATCTATTATTCGCATAATATAAATTAAATTTAACATCTCAACTAACAAATTTCTATAGCAATTTGGTTTGGTAGATTTTCTCACATAAACCTTTCGTCGACCTCCAACGAGGCTCGTCGTCCCTCGTTGCCCACTCAGCGAGCCTCACTGCTTCTTGTCGCACACCCAGCGAGGCTTGTTGGCACTCGTCACCCCTTCAACGAGTTTCGCCGCCTCTCGTCGACCTCCAGCGAGGCTCGCCGCCTCTCGTCACACACTCAGCGAGTCTCGCCGCTCCTCATCGCAACGCCAGTGAGCTTCGCCGGCCCTAGTCGCACT
>JAULJZ010124158.1:0-11116 GCA_032270985.1 Heliamphora pulchella
TATTTTAAATTTTTTTCAAGTTTTAGATAACACACACACACACACACACACACACACACACACACACACACATATATATATATTGAAGGTATAAAGGATCGGCAACGAATATTAAGATGAAGTGCATGCATGTGTCTTTGTGTGTGTGTGTGTGTGTGTGTGAGAGAGAGATAGAGAGAGAGAGAGAGAGAGAGTTACAAGAGTAGTTGACTCCATGACTCCGGAAGCTCCTGGTTATCGTGCCAAGAGGGTGAAAAAGGAATTGCAGAAGAAGACGAAGAAGAAGAAGAAGTGGGTGCCAGTTGGTAATACTGAGGGAAGAGATTTGATGGCGGCGGCGGCAAGAAGTACGGCGAAGGTTGTTGATGAGCCGGCGGCCTCGAGCTATTGATGTTCCAGTACCAGTTAGGGTTCCCGGCTACCATTTGTTGCACCGGCGAGCTCTGCAACACATGACCTCGGTTCATGATTCTCCTCCTCCACGATCAAGATTCAACAAAACAGTATGAAGAAATTCTTCTTCTTCTTCTTCTTCTTCCCTTAATTGATTGCTTTCTTTCAACTTTTTCTCTGTTCTATTCCCTTAGTTCTGAAGAAGAACTTTGAAGATTTCTTGATTCTCTGGATTAAGAAGAAGTTGATGCTCTCAAAGACTTCTTCTGCTGAGGAGAGAGAATTTCTGAATCACGGGGCATTGAAAGCCTGTCTTTGTTTCCTCTCTTTCTCTTCTTTCTTTGTTAGCTTTCCCTTTTCATTTTTTCCCTTTCTTTTGTGTTTTTCTTTTCTTTCTTTGCTTTTCTCTTAGCTTTTGCTTTATCTTAAAGTGGAGCAGAAAAGGGTATAGGAATTCTCAATTAATAAAAAATGCTAAAGTTAAGTATATACATATGTAAATATATACACAGGTACAGATATAAAGAGACAAATTTCAATACAATACACTTAGTTTTTTAAAAAAACAAGTAATAATTTTGATTTTTTTTATGTTTATTGAACTATTATTCACTGTCCATGACAAGACTGTTCATTTATTATAACTAAAAAACCATACAGTTCAACAAGCACACAAAATTTAAATTTAAATACATAAATTTAAAATTAATAGAACAAGTTATGATATTTAAATTTGGTGGTTTGCTCTTTTAAAGGTATCAATCTCAAATTTTTTTTAAGTATTATTAATTATTTGAGACTAATTTATACAAAATTTTATCTTTTTATTAATTATGCCTTTGCTAGTGGACGATATAATTAGTTTTTTTCAAAATTACTTAAAGTATGCATAAACGGATTCAAATATTTTTTTAAAAAAGACAGAATTATTGATAACATAATATACAAATATTTATAAATTGACATGTGACCTCCCAAACATAAAGTGTGTAATAATTTTTATTTTCAATTTGTGTAAATTGATAGCTAGCTATACAGTAACCATTTGAGTGGTCTAGCCTCGATGTTTCCATTATCATGCTAAGGTATGTTTCCAAGACATCTAAAGTTGTGGCGATATACACCATTTCTAGAAATCAATTTAAGCGATGCAGGTGGTGTAAATTTTACTAAAAACAGTTTTAAAAATGGAAAAAGAGTAGTAGGTTAAGTCTTGTTTGACATTTCTGGAAAGCGTAACTTCTTTATTTATTTTTATTTATTTTATATTTCTTCTCATACTTTGATGAAATAAATTCTTTTTGGATTATTTTTAACTAGTGAGATTTAAAAAGTGAAAAAGTTTTAGTGCCTGTTTGGAATGTTAAAAAAATTTGACTTTTAAGAGGTTTAGCTTTTTTTTAAAAAAAAAGAAATAAAAAAAAGTTAGATTGTTTAGGATAATTTTTTTATTGCAGCTTTTTCTGTTTTTTTACTTTTTTATTGAAATGTCTAAAATACATTTACTTTTAACTTTTAAGTTGTAGTGTTTAGGATTTTGACACGACTTTTTTTATTTTTGTGAGTATAGTTGACCTTTTATGTAAGAGTATTATAGTAATTTTGTTTTAAAAAAATTAAAATATTTGAAACAAAATAGTGCAGTGTAAAAGTATGTTTTTTATGCAAAAAGCTAACTTTAAAGCTAACTCAAACAAGCCCTTAATAAATGTTGAAAAAAGTTTACTAAACAAGGAAAACTATGCTTTTGCTAAAAACTTTATGTTTTCATATTTTTGAAAATTTTCTTTATAGTTGGGTCAACATTTTTACAATTCTAATTCCTCTAATTTTTCTTCATCAGCAAAAGATAAAAATGAGATAGGAATTTTTAAATGGTAAAAATACTTTTGACGTTTTGGATATCTAAAAAGCTTCAAACGATTTGCATATTTTTCGAAAGAAATCGTTAGATATGAAGACCTAGTGTTGTTAGGACCCGCCAAAAAAAAAAAACAATTCGATTTTCTAACATTTGGGATAATTTTGTAATTTCTTCCACTGCTAATATACAAAATAACTAGAAAAAATGAGCGATGTGAGAAGAAAAACGTAAAAAATTATTTATTTTTCCATTTTGTTCTAATAATTTGAGAATGAGAAATTATGCTATATGTCAAAAAGTATTTTTACTTGGAACAATATTAAAAATTTTAAAAGTGTGACAGTACTTCAAAATTTGCCTATACTAAATGAGACGCACTTTATATATATAATCATTAATCAGGTTCTTAAAATGTGCGTTATTCTGGGATTGCCGTGGCCAAATTTATATTTAGTAGACTTCTTCATCCACACGTTGAAGCAATGTCCATAAAAAGACACCTTTTCTTTTAAGGGGAAATGAAACTAAATTTAAGAAAATTGCCAATTTTAGATAAAATATGAATTTCTTTAGTCGATGAGTAGTTTGCTCCTAATCTAAAAGTTTAACCCACTATATAGATTTATTATATATAATTGAGGGGGGAGAGAGTCCAACTAGGACTACGTGGCACACACGTGGAGCGCCGTACGACATAGCAGCCATAGGGGCGAGACGTTTGCTAGCTCGAGACGTGGCCCGAGCACACATGGACAGTGCACCCGAGGTTAGGATCTTGGGTAAGATGAAATTATGGGATGGCAGTGGGCTTGAGTGCCACGGCGTTGGTCCTGAGCACAGCCAAGACCCCCTTAAGAGAAGTGCTTGGGATTGAAGGAGAGGTGCTCGGCACTATGAGGAGGAGTGTTCGGCACCCACATCAGAGCAGGGCGAGCTTCATGACCTCTAAAGCCGAGCTCATGGTGTGATGCAAGGTAATCAGTGGTCGTGATACGCGTATCAGAAGAGGGAACTGATGATAAGAGATCAATATAAGATGAACCAACTCTGAGGCTAGGGTGTTAGAGATGATTAACTTAGCTTAAATTAGGTCTGAGTGCTGATGGACATCTTGACATGACAAAAAAAGCTTGCAAAAAGATATAATGATGGCAATAATAAGTCATCATTAGATTAACAGCTATGCATTGACAAGAGAGAGGGAGTACAACCCGACTGCTCAGGTCGGGTCGAACTCCGAAAGCGAGTCAAGTTCATTTCATCCTATAAATAGCCAGCACACTCAAAGATAAAAGGCATACACTCTTCTTACTAGATGAAACTCTGCTAAATTACTCTTTCAAAATTTTCTCTCTCTCTCTCTCTAAAATTTTTACCTGACTTTATCGTCAGAGGGTCTACCGGTATAAAGTCGCCAGCGAACATCTCACCCCTTTTTGTGTAGGTACACGTGGAATTCACCCTTAACTGTTCAGCCAGCTTGAACGAAAATAGTAGATCCCAATCTTTATCCTCTACAATTTGGCGCCGTCTGTGGAAAGCTACTAAGAACGCCTCCATGGCTAGTAGGAAAAACCACATCCATGAAGAGTTGAGGGAGCGAAGCGCACCACGCGTAGAGGCATCGCATGCAACTCACCATCGAAGGAGACACCCTATGCCCTTTGAAGTCCACGTTGGTGGGTCAAGGATCAACCAAAGTAGAGAATAAACCCATGTTGGGAGCTCTCATGAGACAACGCCATCTGAAGGGGATTACCCGTCACATTACACGATGCAACAAGTGTTGGAGGGGTATCAAGACGAGCTAAACAAGAGAGACCAGCAGCTAGTCAAGCTCCAGCGAAAGCTCAACTAAGTGAGGGCTCGCATGAACCAGCGACGCTAGCCAGGAGTTCGGTTAGAGCATGAACAGTCTAACTATGAGCTGTCCAACCGAGGGAAATGGAGAAAGTTTGTTCGGCCTCGGGCGAGCCGCAGCACGATGAAGGAGCCTCGACCTTACCGGCAAGAAGAGGACCCTGAAAGGAGTCGCATCTCAGACTCTAAAAGGAGGCGACGAGGACAGACTTAGACGTCTAGCAATACTCACGCACCAGCCAAACGTCGTCAGGAGTAGTTGCGGCAGGCTGACCAGGAGCTCGATCGTGCAGATGAAAAAGAAGAGCTCAAGCAGCGGCTACACCTACAGCTCGAGGGGAGGTTACAGCCGACCACAGCGAGGTTTGCAAAAGCCGTTGTTCGGAGGGCGTTATAGCAGATATCAGCTTCTCCATTTACAAGGGAGGTGGATGGAGTTGATCCACCCAGAAAGTTCCAAACCCCTAAGTTTAATCTTTATGATGGAAATACCGACCCCATGGGGAACATTCGGCATTTTAGACAGATAATGGCCTTATGGAACGGTAATGACGCTCTGATGTGTAGGATTTTCCTTTTCAGTTTGGGTGAGGTAGCTTTGCGCTGGTTTGATAAGCTCCCAACTAGGTTAGTTGGAAGTTGGAAGTAGTTTACCGAGCTATTCGCGACAAGGTTAACCACCAACAGTAGACAACCCAGAGAGATCGATTATCTGCTCGGCTTGAGAAAAGCTACCAACGAGAGCTTAAAGTCTTATGCTCGGCGCTATTGGGAGATCTTCAACGACATCGACGATTGCAACGAGTAACTTGCGTGGCATCTTTCAAGCTTGGGTTGGTCAAAACCCACAAGTTGAGGCATTCACTGACCAAGAGGCTTACTAAGGACATGGCCGAACTAATGCTGAGGATTGAGAAGTACTCAAAGGTCGAGGAGGATATAAGAGGCATGGATAACGAAGTGCCTGCCCAGGAAGTGCAAAAAAAAAAATCCGAGCAGAGAAGAAGAAAGGCAAGAAGGCCAGAAAGAAACCCAAAAAGGAAAGGGAGCGTGAGAGGCCGAACATGGTTTACAAAGTCGCCAACACTGTGTTCAAGGAGCCTTACCACGAAGATGCTCACAGAAGATGCTCACCGATCCGAGCAAGCAGGATGAAAAGAAACGTTGCTCTTACCACAAAGAGCACGGGCATTTCACAGATTGCTGCCGGCAATTCAAGAGATTTTTGGAAGAACAGGTGAGGGCTAAAAACCTTGGGTAGTACATTGACAAGGAGAAAACCCGGGCTGAGTAGCATGCTCATGCCGAACATGGGGGAGGAGCTGAAGACCCAGCATGAGTCATTAGCGTTATACACGCATCCCCCATACCAGAGACATCGAGCGAGACAAGGAATGGAAGCTGAGAAATGGCACATCGACGAGAGGTCATCTAGACCCAGCTCGGGTAAAGTGGTCCGGGAAAAAGAAAGACCTCGAACAGTGAAGACATGGTGGGAGACTTCACCTTCACTAACACCGACAGAGAAGGAGTCGAGTACCCGCACAACAATGCACTCGTTATAACCATTCGGATTGGGAGGTACAACGTGAAGCGCATTTTGATCGTTCAGGGAAGCTCGGTTGAGGTGATGCACGCTGACCTTTTCTTCAAATTGGGACTCAAGAAGGAAGATTTACTGAAATGCTACACCCCACTAGTCGGGTTCAATGGTCAGCCCATCCTACATATGGAAAGGATCACACTGCGGTTAGGGCAGGCACTCAAATTAAGAACATCGAGTTTTTGGTAGTGGATGTATCGTCTCCATACAACGTCATCATGGGGAGGACATGGTTTCACCATCTCAAGGTCATCCCCTCAGCATATCACCAAGTCCTGAAGTTCTCAACTTTAAGTGGTGTGTACACAATTAGGGGAGATCAAATAGCGGCCAAGTAGTGCTTTATGGCTACTATGCGAGGAAAGGCGAGCTCGTCCAAAGATGCGCAGATGTACGTGATGGAAGTACAAGACAAATCATTCCTGGAGAATGTTGGAGGGACGCCAACGAAAAAAGTAATGAACCCGCTAAAGAAGGTCATACTCGGTGATGATGACCTAGACCATTTCTTTTTGCTCGGCTTCATCATGGCCGAGCAAGAGGAAATCGACATGGTAAGCTTTCTTAGATCTAATATAGAGGTGCTTGCTTGGACGCCATACGAAATGCTGGGCATTGATCCTGAGGTGATGCAGCATAAGCTAAGTGTTGATCCCACACACAAACCAGTCGTCCAGCGCAGGAGTAGGTCCTTGGCTCAACACTCAGAGGTCGTGATAGAAAAGATAGAGAAATTGCTCGAGACAGGGGCAATTAGGGAAGTCCAGTACCCCATGTGGGTGTCCAATACTGCGGTTGTCAAGAAGAAGAATGGAAAGTTGAGGGTCTGCGTGGATTTCACCGACCTGCTCGGGTCAGGTTGGACTGTAAAAGCACTTCAAGTACATTTCTTCCTATAAATAGCTAACACGTGAAATCTACCCCTAACTGTTCAGCCAACTTTAACGGAAACAATAAATCTCAATCCATATCCTCTACAATAATCTCAGCACATTACTTCACACGTGGGATGACGTTACTCCATAAGGGGGGTCATTGGCATGTAGGTATTTGTTAATTATCAGGTAAACTGTGAAAATTGAACACATAATGTATTTATGCTTTGATATTACTTTTAAAATATTAACCACTCGCTCATTTAAAATATTAAACTTTTAGAGAGAGAAATAAATTTATTATTTTATAGTTTTAACATAAATTTTTATATACAATCGATCAACTAAATTTAAAATATATGTGCTGCTTTTTTATGACGAGAAATACTTTGCGAGGAATTCTAGGGTCTATATGTCTAAGAAAATCTCGTGTGTGTCCCATCAAGTGATGTTTCTTTTTGTTAAGCAAAAAAATTCAAAGTAATCACAAACGAATACAAAAAGAAAATTTACGTGGTTCGATAATTTACTTACGTCCACGAATGATAAATATTGTGAAGAAATTACAAATTACTCTACTCTCATAAATTTTCTCTCAAACAGCTTGCACACATTAAGTATCTAAACATACAATCATATTTATAAAATAGAAACAAAGACCAAATCTAATCATACTTGTGCTGGTCGTGTTTAAAAGTAATCAAATTTGTGCGAATCCACATTCTTCAGAACTCTTCAAAAAGTCAAATTGACGTGGATAAGATTTAGTAATATGATAGACTAAAAATCTATCCCAACTCAAATAGGTTTTGAGCCAAAATTCCCAATACTTTCATGGATTTGTCTTGCGCGTTTTCAAGCTTGTTACAGTATGAAATTATCCTTTTGCCCTTGTTTTTCTACCTCATTTTCTTTTTATTTTTTTATTTCTTTTATTTACTCTGAATATCTAAGTTAATCCATCTTGTTTGACCTACCAGTTTTTCAACCTCGATCACAAATTAAGCAATTAATTACAATTATCAGCGTCAGCAAGACCTTGTTTCTTCCTTGATTTTCCTTTTTGCCATTTCAAAAATTGACACCTATATATAGATATCCAAGGTAATTAACGGTTAAATTATACAGGACTCACATGCGAAGAGATCCAACATACAAGAGAAACGACGCAACTTGTCTTCAGTCCACTAATATATTCGATCGGTTTAGTTGTGCTCATTTTGGGTTCAAAATGGGCCGTTTCGATGTTTCGATCAATTCATTTTATTTTTCTTTGTATAGAATATTTTTGTAAAAATTTATGTTATTCTTATATCATCAAGGATCTAAAAAAATTATATTTGTATTAAAAAGATTTACTGTGAAGTTTAGACAATATCGTTTATTTTTTTAATGAAGTGTGATTTGTTCCTAAATTTAACGATATCCAATTATTTTGATTTTTTATATAGATAATCTTAACGCTTGAATAATAAAATAAACGATTCAAATTATCAAAATAAATCTATTTTGAATCCAAAATAGACAAAATAAGACTGAAGAGAAGCTCTCCTCTGAGAGAAATTCACAAGCATGGTCAGCAAGGGTACTTGCTACCAATAAAAATTCTTAATGTGTATATATACTAATAATTACTCGTGCCTAAGTTCACCATATGCATAATTTTGTTGTAAAATTAATTTAAAAATTGAACAATTTCTATAATTATTTAGAGTAAGTATTAAAAATAATTTTTATTAGTCTCACTTTTAATTCTAACTAAACAAATTTTAACTTTTGGATATGCCACATAGACAAATGTCACATAAAAAATATTGTGTTTTGTAATATTAATATATATTATAATTAGGCTTATACACTAATGTCCATGTTGATCATTTGACGATGACAAAGACGATAATTAACTAACTGTATTACAATTCGAGATTGTTACTGTGTCTATTGGCACTTCACGAGGAGCACTGATTTGATTCGAATCGTTCATATTTTTGAATCATTTACGAATAAAAGTAAATTAATCAACTATCAATAGCTATATGATCAAAGCATATTCTACTTAATATCTATTCTAAAAAACCTGCTGCCATTCAGTTTTCGTTAACACAAATGTATTCTGAAATCTATGATTGATGATATTCAATTAATTAACTTAGTTTTCTCACGTTAATCTTCTCATATGCTTAAAATATGAATGATTCGAATCGTTCAACTTGATCCTCACATCACCAAATTAATATTGATGTGTCTCAGGACAGCCCCTATTCCACTGTTTGACTACTTAGAAGTTGAGTATTTGCAAAAACCAATCAATTCAGTCATGTGCTGCATAAAAATCTAAGGTTTGGAAATCCCTTGTCCTGAAAGATGTGTTTTTATACAAAATCTCTAATCATTTTTATAAGAGATCTTTTCTTAATAACAAGCATGTTGGTACCTGATAGAAATAATAACTACTACAGTTTCTTTCTAAAGTTTCCTAGTTTCTAAGAATTAGACACTTTAATTGACTTTGTTTTCCATCACATGGGTGGTTTCTTGCTCTGCTGGTCAAGTTTACATGTTAACAGCATGTTAGTACTAGATAAAAATGGTAATTCCTACAGTTTCTTTATAAAGTTTCGTAATTTCTAAGAATTAAACACTTTAACTGCTTTGGATGACTATACGAATACTCAAAATGCGAACAAAATGGATATGTATTTGTTGTCCCAACCATTCTTGTTAGTTCTGAGTCGGCTAAGAGAAGTTTTATAGGATATTGTTTGTTGATCTATATGTTTTCGTATAATCGACCACATGTCATGATTTCAAAAATGACTATCTTGAGCTGCACAAAAAGATTGGGTCTGTTGTTTTTTTTCTTCCTAAAAATGTTACTTTTAAAGTAGACTGTTCGGTATAACAAAATAAATTCTTTTTTTTCTTTTTCTTCTTTTTAAGAAAAAGTTCATTTTCATTCTACATAAATTTAAAAACTATTGTATGAAATGATAATAATGCCTTCAACGAATCTATTCACATCCCAAACAAGTTAATTTAGAGGTAAAAAAGAATGAAGATATATTAATTAAATATTTAACAAATGGAAAAAAATTTATTCACATCCCAAATATTCTTAAAATTGAAAATGTTATATTATTCCAAAAAATTAAAACTTTTTGAACTTTTAATTTTTTAATACAATAAACAAAATTAGACTTTTTGAACATCCCAAACATAACTATAAGCTTTAATCTTGCCTTGTTGCATCAGCATGACCAAGCTACCAATTTCCAAGATCATTATAAGGCATATATAAATTAAGGACCGGGCTTCTTTCTAGCCTACTTAATCGAATTAGACTAGTTCAGTCTAATTAATTTTGAGTTTAAAATAGATCTATTTTGATGATTTGGGTGTTCATTTTATTATTTTTTGTGCGTAAATTATTTGTGTAAAAAATTAAATTAATTAAATACCGATAAGTGTCTTAACAAATCACATTGTATTAAAAAAGATTAATTGTGTGAACTTAACCGTCAATTAATTATTTTTAACACAATTGTGATTTGCTCATAAACTTAATAATATTCGAACAATTTGAATTTTTGCATAGACGATTTACACAGCGAACAATAAATTAAACAACTTGAATTATTAAAGTAGGTCAATCTTAATTCCAAAATTAGTCCCACATAATTAATTCAATCCGATTAAAAACAGTAGAGAAGCCAGTACCATAAATTAACTCCCAGTGGAATATAATACAATAAAATTATTCTCTTCTTAATAGTTTAAGGATATTTCAATGACAAAATTCCCTTCAAACCGAATTCTGATGAAACAAACAAACAGACAAACAAACCCTTAAATCTCGAGCCTAATTATAGAGACATGGCAGTATTTTTTTGGGGGAGTTTGAAGACTAATTATTAGGTACTCTTAAACTATCATGTGGTAAGTTTATGTGTTATATTTATTTAATATGGTGATAATAAATTTTACGAAAAAAATGTGATAATTTTTTTTATTAAATATTTATAAAATAAAAATAATTCACATCATATAAATTATAATTATTTATTTATAAAAAATATAATATAATATGGTATATAATACTCCGAAATACCTAATAATTTGCCAAGTTTGAAGGGTGGGCATACAAAATTATGGGATGATGTCTGCTCCGTACTTCTAAATCTTTGTCGGGTGCTCACTGTCTTTTCTGGTGCTAAACCCTATTTTTATTCTTGTTCTTATTTTATTTTAGTTTTATTCTCTCGTCTCTCTCCCATGTCATGACAATTAAATTAGCTCCTCCCTCTTTGTCCTCACCCTTCCCTCATATTCCCCTTCCAAAATACACACGCGCCCACGTATTTTATATATACATACATATATGAGATATAAGTTCTATTTGAATGATTTACTTATTTGTTTATTTATTTATTAATAACTAAGTCAAATTTCATTTAAATTATATCATTTGGATGATTTGTGACTTATTTACTTATTTACTTAAAAATCAGACTACCCAAACAA
>JAULJZ010124169.1:0-11115 GCA_032270985.1 Heliamphora pulchella
AGGTTTCATCCTACTGGTGACCTCAACGATCTAGACTTTCAGCTGCGGCGCCGTTATGCACTTTGCTTCTGCCTCCTTGCCCAGTATCTCCTTATCTCCCCTAATGGGCGGGTTAGTTGTGCCCAGGTTGATATTGCTGGCCAAATGTGGATGGGAAAAGACTTCGTGCCCCTAATTTTGGCTGAGACACTGCTGGGCTTGGATGCTGTTCAACGTGGTGAAACCACCACTTTTGCTAGCAGCCCTTTACTTCTCCAGGTGATCTTAATATGTTCCTTTGTATCAAGTTCTCTGTTTAAACTGCAAAGTGTTTCCCTTACTATTCTAACTCTTGCTACAGATCTGGCTGATGGAGAAGGTGAACCTTATACAGCAGTCTCCCACTGATAGACACAATGCCGCAGCTTTCCTTTGCCGTCCACGTTATCAGATATGTGACACTGAGGCATCTTGGCGACAATATTTTTCCTCTCTGACCGGTTCAGATATTACCTGGCAGTGCCCTTGGTGGCGGATTTCGGCTATGACTCTGACTACTATGGATCATCCTAGTGTGCTTCTTGTTGGTCTGTGTCAGACTAATTTCTACTACCTTCACAGGATCATGCGGCAGTTCGAGCGAAGTCAGATCGTATTTCCCAGTATTCAAGGTCGTTTGTTTTTCTCTACGTTGCGGGTTCCTTTTCTAGTACAGTATTGGGATGCCTGGCCATCTCGCTCATTGATGGAGATGCACAAGTTACAATGCCCTGATCTTTCTGCTGAATAAAAGACATGGTTGGCACAAGATAGAAAAAAGAAAGATAGAGAAGAGGGAAAACAAGCAGCGAAAAGGAGAAGAATTTGAGGATATCTGCTTTGTTTTGAAAAATTTCACAGTCTTCTTTGTTTGTTTGTAGAATTTGGGACTTGTGTGCCCTCCCTTTATTTAAGAACTTTGTAGTCTTGCCTAAAGTAATGAAAAATTCCCACTTTGTGTTTAAGATGGTTCGAATTTATCCAAAGCTTGAATGTCTTTATTATTAAAATCTAAAAATTAATTTGCATTGGTCTTACTCAGATTCAAAGATGGTTAAAAACAAAAAAAGTGGCCGGACATCTTAAAGAAGCTGCCTACGTATCCCAAAAAGGTATAATCAGGCCTTAACGTAGTTCAGGCTCGATTTTTACTCGGGTATTGACGCTCTCCTTTTGTAATGCCCTAACTTTTGCCAAGGTCGCCCTTTTGGGTTTTTAGCCTTGCGGGGCCGCTCTAACTTTTGCCTGAGTTTCCATTTCGATTTTCAACTCAGCGAGTTTTTATTTTTATTTTATTTTATTTTTGCCTTAGGGATAGTATTTTTTGAGTTGATCGAGGTTAACTGGAGTGGAGAACGCATTGCCATCCAGATCTATAATGATGACTGCACCACCGGTCATGATGGTCTTGATGCGAAACGGTCCGGAGCAGTTTGGTTTAAACTTGCCCCTTGGGTCAAAGATAGGAGCTCTGATTTTCTTAAGAACCAGATCGCCTTCTCTAAGATCTCGAGTCTTGACCTTCTTGTTGAACACTCGAGCTATTCTCCTTTGGTAACCTTGTACATGAAATAGAGCTTGCAGCCTTCTTTCATCGAACAAGAGCAACTCCTCTATTCGGTTCATCTGCCATTCTATTTTTGAAATACTGGCCTCGGCCATCACTCTTAGTGCAGGAATTTCTACCTCAATGGGAAGAACAACTTCCATCCCATACACTAAAGAGTATGGCGCAGTTCCAGTTGAAGTTTAGATTGACGTTCGATATCTCCAAAGTGCAAACGGTAGATGTTCTGACCAATCCTTATGTGAGTTGACCATCTTTTGCTGAATTTTCTTGATATTCTTGTTTGCTGCCTCAACTGCTCCGTTGGTTTGCGGCCGATATGGCGAGGACTTATGAGCCACTATCTGGTATTACTTGAAAAGGTCCAAGACTTCCCTGTGGAAATGTGAGCCATTATTCGAGATGACCTCGTGAGGAACTCCGTACCGACAAATGATATTTTGCTAGATGAACTTGGCAACATGGGAGGCCTTCAATACCGAGTAGGAAACAGCTTCCACCCACTTGGTAAAATAGTCAATGGCCACTAAGATAAACTCGTGTCCATTAGATGCCTTCAGTGTTATTCTGCCAATCACGTCGATGCCCCATACAGAGAACAGCCATGGTGATGTTAGATTATACAGCTGAAATGGGAGAACGTGCATGAGATTTGCGTGTATCTGACACTTATGACACATCCGCACAAATTGTATACAATCTGTTTCCATCGTCATCCAAAAATACCCTTGTCGTAGGATCTTCTTGGCTAACATATTTTTGCTCATGTGTGGCCCCCAAACTCCTACGTGGATTTCCTTCATCAGTTCTTGACCCTCTTCATTGTTGACGCATAGCTTATTGATACCAGAATGTCCTCGTTTATACAGTCTATCACCACAAATGACAAACTACGTAGATAGTCGTCGTATCGTTCGTTTGTCCTTTTTATGGCAAGCTTGGGATATTCTCCTTTTTCTATGAAATTCTGAATGTCAAAGTACCATGGGAGGCCGTCAGTGCTTTCTTCAATAACAGCTATCATCTTGTATGTCGACTTTCTTTTCTGCTATATTATCAGAGGTCTCATCCGCACTCCGGGTGGTAAGTCAATCATAGATGCTAGGGTGGCCAGTGCGTCAGTGAACTTGTTCTGCAGTCTTGGCACGTGGGTGAAAATCACTGATTCAAAACACGGTATTAGCTTCTCCAACTCTTGATGATAGAGAATTAAGGTTAAATCCCTGACCTTCCATTCTCCTCTTGCATGCAAAACTACCAGTGCTGAGTCTCCAATGACTTCCAGTTTCCTTGCCCCTAGTTCTAAGGCTGCCTCCAATCCTGCTAAACATGCTTTATACTCAGCCTGATTGTTGGTGACTTCAAAATTGAGTTTTATGGACAACAGAACATGTGAATCATCGAGGGTGACAAGAAGGACTCCTATTCCATAGCCATATTGATTGTATGCGCCATCAAAATATAGAGTCCATTTGTCATCCCCAACTTTCATTAGCTGTTCGTCGAGAAATTGGAATTTCGTTTCTTCATCCCCTTCAACTGGTTGATCGGCCAGAAATTCTTCCACTGCTCTGCCTTTGACTGACTTCCGGGTGACATATTAGAGATCAAACTCATATAATAGTAGCAACCATCGGACCAGCCTTCTTGTTAGTGCCGGCTTTTTAAATAGGTACTTCAACGGATCCATCCGGGAGATGATGTTCACTGTGAAAGACAACATGTAGTGCCTTAGTTTTTGAAAAGCCCAAACCAAGGCCCAGCACGTCTTTTCCAGCGACGTGTACTGTATTTTTGACTCGGTCATTTTCTTGCTTAAGTAGTAGACGACCTTTTTGATTTCGATTTCACCTTCTTGTGCCAGCATGCATCCCATTGCTGAATCGGTTACTGACAAGTAAAGGATCAGTGGCCTGTCAGGTTCAGGAGGAGCTAAAACAGGAGGGTTTTGTAGGCACTGTCGCACAGCATTGAAGGCATCTTGGCATTTCTGATCCCATTTAAATTCAACCCCCTTTTTTCAGCAGACGAAAGAGCAGCTCGCAGGTAGTTATCAACTTTGCAATGAATCGGCTAATAAACTATATCTTACCCAGAAAACCCTTGACTTCTCGCTCGGTCCTCGGAGGAGACATTTCCAAAATTGCTTTAATCTTTGAAGGATCGACTTCAATGCCTCGTTGAGTGATCATAAATCCAAGCATCTTTTCTGCAATGACTCCGAAGGCACATTTCTGTGGGTTGAGTCGCATCTTGTACTTTTAAATTCTTTCAAAGAATTTTTACAGCGCTGTGATGTGTCCATCCCCATCCCGATCCTTAGATTTGACTATCATATCGTCCACGTACACCTCGACCTCCTTATGTATCATGTCATGCAGTAGAGTAGTGGCAGCCCTTTGATAGGTTACCTTTGCATTCTTCAAGCCAAATGGCATAACACGGTAATAATAGGTGCCCCAAGGCGTGGTGAATGTCGTCTTTTTCTGTCTTCAGGATCCATCAAAATCGGGTTGTACCTGGAGAAGCCATCCATGAATGACAACAAGGCATGTCCCGTTGTACTATTTACTAGGACGGCGATATGCGGTAACGAAAAATTATCCTTCGGGCTGGCCTTATTGAGGTCCCAAAAATCCACGCAGACTCGGATACGACCATCTTTCTTTAAAACTGGCATGATATTGGCTACTCATTTTGGATACTCAGTTACCATTAGAAATCTAGCGTTGATCTGTTTAGCAACCTCTTCTTTGATCTTCAGAGCCCATTCTGGCCGGATCCGTCTTAACTTTTGTTTGACCGGTTTAGCATCAGGATATAGGGGATATGGTGCTGGACAATATCAGGATCAATTCCAGGCATATCTTTGTAAGACCATGCAAATACATCTTTGAATTTTTTTAATAAAGTTATTACCTGTTCTTATTCAGATAAAGATAAAGAAGAGCCAATTTGAATATTTTGTGGGTTAGTTTCATCACCCAGATTTATTGATAAAGTTTCTTCAATTATTGGTTGGGCACGCATTTCTTCTACTCTCTTTATTAAAGCTTTATTTCTTCGGGGATATCCTCATCGAATTCAAAATCGTCAGAAAATGTATGAAATAAATCGAACAAAGCAGAGTAACCAAAAATCTTGTTCATTTCATTAAGAACAGTGGGAATTAAAAACTCAATGGTAAAAGCAGGGAGAGGAGCACTAACAAACGTACCCCCAATTACAGACTCCAACTCAAACTTGGACTCAGGATAGATGACCTGCACACCAGAAGACTCGATGGACTAATTCTTTACTTCCTTTGTGGCCGT
Source organism: Heliamphora pulchella (assembly GCA_032270985.1). Taxonomy (NCBI): domain Eukaryota; kingdom Viridiplantae; phylum Streptophyta; class Magnoliopsida; order Ericales; family Sarraceniaceae; genus Heliamphora; species Heliamphora pulchella. Next base: position 4,900 of record JAULJZ010124169.1, read on the forward strand.
GTCGACGATGAGCTTGGTACAATCTGCCGGTGCGTTAAAGCCCATCATGAAGTAGTCCGATTTAGTTATGCGCAGCTGGGTCATCTTCTCGTTGAACAGCATTCCCAGGTCGGTACAGTCGAGTTTGTCAGCCCAATCTTCTTTCTGAACCTTCTTTTCTTCTTTCTCCCCTTCTATTGTTTCTTCCTCCTCTGTGTCGGACAACTAGTGGCTGAAAAAGATCTCCAACCCAGGTAGCTTTTGACTAGTCTCTTCATCGATCCATGGCGCCAGAAAACCACAATACGGGAAATCCTCCCCTTCTTTGATGAAGTATCCATTGAGTGTCCCAGAATAATTGGCCTTTTGCCCCCTTCTAGGCCCTTCCAGATCTTCTGCCATTGGCTCATACTCAAGACCAAAACGGTGTGAAGTTGGCAATACCTGAATGGATTCTAGGATTCCCTATAGTTTACGTCCCAATCCCATACCGAGGAAGAAGGACATTTTTCTCATCATTGTTAAAGCTATTGGGTTAACATACATTTCTTCCTCATTCATTAGCGTCTAAACAGCATGTTCTTCATCAAATTGAAAACCACTGAACAACACATCATTTTCACTATGTTAGACTTCTAGTAGAGTTGTGTTCTCTCCTCCTTTCGGAGGGTGACTACTGTCCTCTCCATGAATGGTCAAAATTGCCCCGTTCCTTATTAACTTCAGTTTTTGGCAAAGGGTAGATGGTACTGCTTGGACATTTGGGTCATGCAGCCACGGCCTGCCAAGCAGTAGATTGAAGGAGGCCGGCACATCTAGCACATGAAACTCAACTGAGGTTTCCAGAGGCCCTATTGAGATGGAAAATGACACCAGTCCTAGCGCATCCCTTCTTGTGTTGTCGTAGGCTCGTACTCCTTGATTGCAAGGAGTGAACTGGTCTGGCCTCATTCCTAAGCAGATGGCCGTTCTCAACGAGAAGACGTTCAAAGCAGATCCATTATCAATAAGGGTCACCGGGACCCATTTTTTTAGGCACTTGACGGTGATGTGAAGCGGCTTGTTGTGATTTTTTCCTTCAACGGGTAAATCCTTATCAAAGAAAAAAATAACTTTTGGTTCAACCGTCGGCAGAATCAGTCCAATCAATTGCTCTGGGGTGGCCTCTATCGAAACGCTGGCTTTATTCAAAACTTTCAGCACAGCTTGCTGTGTTTGTGCGAGGCCATCAGTAGCCCCAAAATGCTGATGTTGGCTAGCGTCTTTTTCAACTGTCTCAAAACAGCATCATCTTCCTCTTCTTGCTCTGTCTCTTTTTTATTTCCACTTGGTTGTCCCTTCTCTAGCTGAGCTGGCTTAAAATGTCGTCCACTTCTAGTTAGGTGTTCCACGCCGTCTTCAGGATCCCATAACCCTGGCATCACATTGTCAGTCTGTCTTACTTTGTTTATATGCGGAGGGCTTTCGAACGCCCACAAATCATTTAAATCACTAATAGCTGCCCTTTTCCGTCTTTCCTTGTCATCTTCAATAGCCCATATCTTATCAATTTCTTCCCAGATGTCCTCTTCAATAAAATTCACTTGCTGTTCACGAGCGGCCCAAAAATTAATCCATTCGGTCCCATCAGATTTCAACACAACCCTGACCAGCCAATAGGATTGCATGTCGTTAACGTGTACTTCATTCTCAAAAAGTTGGGGAAGGGTGATTCCATTGAGTACATGGCCAAACCCATAATGCCTAGTTGGATAATCCATTGGCCAATCGTCTACCTCGTTGCGCTCCTCTTCTTGTTGGTAAATTTGGATCATAGGTCGATACCATTCCCAGTCATTATCATTCCATTCCTCCATTCTGTCTTGGCCACCTCTAAGCACCATGAACGAGCATACTGTTTGGTTCTCAGTTACTGAAACATGAGGGCAGGGTAGGTGTGCTGAGCAGATGTGCTGACTCGGGTCTCCCGATTCACCCAAAGACATGTAATTTACCCCAGCTTGCCTGGCATGATTTGGCAGCGGGTTGGTTGTGACGTTTGGCTTTGGAGTCACTGATGGAGGGGGGATCACTTTGTTGTCAATGAGATTCTGGATCTCATGACGGAGTCTCATGCACTTGTCAGTCAAATGCCCGTGGCCTTGGTGGAAGGCGCAGTATTGGAAGGCATTTTATCTCAAGAGGAAACGGGTCGGGCACTGGCATAGGATCTAGTACCTTGATGAGTCCTTTCTCTACCAGATGGTTTAAAGTGGTGGATAACGGGATGTTGAGAGGGGTAAAAGTTCTTCGCGGCCGTTGCTATGTTTGCTGACCATCGCCTGGCTGCTGAAGGTTACTTGTCTGATGAGTGGAAGACGAAGGGTTTAAAAGGTTCACCTCGCCCGAGCGGGACACGAGGTTAGTTGTTGCGAATGGGTTTTGATTGGTTGCGGGAAAAGTCCTTCTTGGTGGTTTCTGACTGGGTTTTATTTTCTCAATGTCACCGGATTGAATTGCGTCTTCTATCTGAACCCCAGCATCAAATAACTGCTCGAATGTGGAGAGCGGCTGTGTAATCAGATAGCGTTTCAGGGGGAGTTACAGATTCTTTACTACGATCCGGACTTGCTCCTTTTCAGAGGGCCTGCTTGTCATCTTTGCAGCCTTACCCCTCTAACGGGTCAGAAAGTTGACAAAAGATTCTCGATTCTCTTGTTAGGTTGTCTCAAGCTCTCGAGTAGTAACGTCCAGTTGGACATTATAACCATACTGGCTGATGAAAACCGTTGCAATGTCTTCCCAAGTTTTGGTTTTAGCTACATCAAGGGAGGGGAACCATTTTTGGGCTGCCCCAGACAGAGATCGGTGAAAGAGCTGAGCCTTCAACTGGTCAGCAATCCCCATTGGTGACAGGGTACCAACATACATTCGAAGATGAATTTTGGAATCTCCGGCATTTTAAACTTTTCTAGTAATTTGGCATCTGGGAACAGGCAGAGTCCCCCTATGTCGAGCATATATTCCTCAATTCCTTTGGCTTTTCTCAACACCTTTTCCATCCGGTTAATCTTTTCTGCCAGCGCAAATTTCCTAGACTGGGCAGTGTTTTCCTATTCTACCACAATTAGGCGGGGAAGCCACGGTGGTACTGCGACTTGTGGTATCTCCGGTCCCTGGTTGTCATCCCAAAAGTCTTCAGCATTCTCATTTGCGTTATCTGGCTATCCATTTACACCGAGCATACAGGCCTGAATTGCTTGTATTTGTGCCTGACATTGAGTTTGAGCTTGGGTCTGCTGCTCCAAAGCTCGCTGTATCTCAGTAATAGCTCTCATCAGGGCTGTCAAATTAACTTCATTCTCTTCCATGTTGGTCGATTCAAATACTCTACGAAGTCTGCCCGATTTTGATCTTACCCAAACTTGTGTCAACTGTATTCTTTCCAGATCAATGGTATCCCACAAAAAAACTTAGATCCCACAAGTAGAATAACCAGTCTCAGACATTTTTTGAAAGAATTCAAACAACATACAGTAAATCTCCCAGATACCGCAAACAGCAGAAATTGAAATAATGCCCCTGTCGGGCTCATGCCAGCAACATAACAACTGAACATCTGAAAACCCGGGATAAGAACCGAAGGGAATGAATCAACTAAGTTCTAGAGGAAAGGCTTTATCTGGACGGCTGGCGTTTCGGCAAGAAGATTATTCTAACCCTCAAAAGACTGGTTCGACCTATGAGGAAAATCGACAGCATAATGGTAGGAAAACAATACTTTTCTCACATAGGTCAAAAGAAAGGGGGGTTGAAGAAAGTAAGTCTAGACTAAAGAAAACGGGATATAGAATTAGCAACCCGAGCAAAACTCGAAAGGGGGAAAAACAATCTTAAAAGGTCCAAACGAAACACCGACATGACCCCGGGAAGAAGCCTAATACATCAACAAGGAAGAACTAACAATCCAAGAAGAACCCAGAAAAGAGATAGACTATCCTAGAGGTTTCAGAACGAAACACGGGCATGACCCCGGGAAGACAACTACGGTGTGAGAAACTGATCAGGGTGAAGGACGAAATTCGAGTAAGAAATCGAAGGCGAGAAACTAATCTAATCAAAGGATAACAGAAAGTTCGGACCAAATCCTAGAGAAAGAACTAGTCTAATTCGAACAAATAATCTTAACAATACACAATCAAAACATATAATAAAAAAAACACATAATCCTATTTGGTTAGAAGCACCTAATTGGAGGGGTTCTAAGTTCACTATATGCAAGAGATCGGTTTTGGTCAATTTGAACAGAGTACCTTCTGAATAGAGCCGGGTATATACCTCCCATGCTTGGAGAGGTGCAGGACATGGTCAAACAGTACGCCCGAACTCTTTTACTGTACCTATGGTAGCATACAGTCAATAAGGGTTGCCCGTCTTCCCAACAATCCCCGAAACGCATTAACGTTTAGGGCATCAGGTTGGCCAGGCAGGGGGGTGAAGAACAATGCATATGCATGCGAAAATGAAAATAAAAAATTTTATTAAGAACCAATGATGTGTTGAAGTTTAGCCCTTTTATTTGATTTTATAAACCAGTTCTCAGCGGAGTCGGCAGAAAATACTGTGGCGTTGGGATTTAGGGGTAAAAAATAAGGTAAGTCAAAGTATGTTTCGAAAAATATTTTGAACACCTTGAAAATCAAATTTTAAAAACCCTTTTTTATTAAAAACGGAGTCGCCACTTAGTTTTTGAGAAAAATTAAGAAAAACAAAAAAAAATGGCTACTGATCTTTGAAAACATTAACCAGAGAAAAGAGGGTTCGGGGACTAAGGTACGAATCGGAGAAGGTGTTAGACATCCCGTTCACCCAACCATAAGGTTGGCCTCTACTAATCATCATCGGTTCTTTAATAGAATTTCTTAAATGCATGCAATTAACGAAAATAGAGGTAAAGAGAGAACACCCAAAATTAAATATGAAAAATACATAACATGCGTACATAACACTCCAAAATAAATAAGTGTCAAAAAAAAAATCCTAAACCCTATGGCATGCAACTTCTAACTAAAATGATACATGAAACAAATACCTACATGCAATATTGTTTAAATAACCTAACACTAACATGTTTTGATTAAAAGAACAATATGCTAAAGTTGCCAAAATTATCTAAATATGGATTGCACAAAAATAAACTACAAAATATGTACAATATGCATGTTATTACCTAAAAGTTATAAAAAGTATATAAAAAGTCATATGTTAAAAACTAACCAAAATAATAAAATTGAATAACAAACATCTTGTATTAACAAGCAAATATTTGAAGTTTTAATTTGAAAAAGGAGGAGATGAAAGAAAACTTACAAAAGATTGATTTAAGCCAAGATATAAAAAATGGTTTAAAAAATGATTTCAAACTAATAAAAAAAAAGAAACCTAACTATTTTCATAAAAGATGAAAATAAGAAAAATAAGAAGAATATTAACTAGCATAAAATATATTTTTATGATTTTGTGCCTTTTGTGGTTGATAGAAGAAAAGAAAAGAAAAATACTATAGAAGAAAAATTAAGTTAATAAAAGAAGATTTTGAAAAAAAAAAATTGATTGTAAACATTTTATATTTATAAAAGAGAATTAAAGGAAAATGGAAGGAAATAAAAGAAATGAGAAGGATGATGGAGTTTTAACTATTAAAGAAAATTATAAAACTACTAAAAGAAAATTTAGATTAATGCTAACTAAAGAACATTAAACTAAAAGAAATGTTAGTATTAAGTGAAATATAAAATTGATATTACAAAAAGTAAGAAATAAAATGCTATAAGAAAATTTAGAGCTACAAAGAAAATAAAGAAAAATAAAAAAAATTACACTAATATGAAAATAGAAGAAAAGAAAATAAGAGCTAGAAAATAAACATTAAAGTAAAAAGAAAATAGAATATTGGCAATAAGAAAGAATAATATTAAAGAAATTACATTAAGTTAAGAGTAAAGAAATAAAAGGTACATTACAAAGAAAAGTAAATGCTTGAAAATTAGATTAAAGTTAAGCTAGGAAAACAATAAAGATAATAAATTAAAGTGCTAGTAAAGTAAAACTAAGCTAACCAAAAGAAAAGAAAATAAAGTAAAATGCTAGAATATCGAATTAACATTAAAGAAATAAAATAAAAAGAAATGAAATATTAGAATTAAATGGGTGTAATATTGATAATTACAACTATTTTTATGTAAGTGCCTTAATTAT